>CACVKS010000856.1:0-13379 GCA_902749335.1 Acanthamoeba triangularis
GGAGGGAGGCGGTACCGATGGGGTTGGGTCGGTGGGGCGTCCGGGTGGAGAAGAGACCCACGCGCGCTCCGCCCAGCCGCGGCGGTCGCACCTTGGCCTTAAGCCCTTTGTCACCCAGCATGGCTCTGACCGAGCGGCAAGCCGCGTTGGGTCGGTTGTTAGCGTCGTGTGCGGTGGCGCGCGTGGCGCGTGGCGCGTGGCGCGTGGCGCGTGGCGTGTGGCGTGTGGCGTGTGGCGTGTGGCGCGTGGCGCGTGGCGCGTGGCGCGTGGCGCGTGGCGCGTGGCGCGTGGCGCACTTGGAGGCGTTGGTGTTCTGATGAAAGACGAAGACGATCCACACGTGCGAGAATTGCTGGATCCCGTCGAGCGCTTCGGCCGGGTTCAGCCTGCCCTCCAGCTGGATCCACCCGCGCGTGGCGGGCGCCAGCATGCCCTGCCTGACCACGCGGAATGTGAGCTATGCGCGCGTCTCGATCAAGCGGCGGGCCTACCTGGGCGTGCCCATGCGCGAGGGGAAGGGCGAGCGCACGACGCCGATCGGTTTGATGGGCGCCGAGAGCGTGGCCAGCTGGCCGGCCTCTTCGCCCCGCGCTGACGGCGAGCCCGCTGCGGCCCTCTCTGTGAGCACACGCCTCAATTCCTGGTATTCCCCGCGTGCGTGTCGTGCGTGTCGTGCGTTTTAGACAGCCGTTGGGTCTGAGCCAAAGGGCAGGGGGCGTACGCGCTCGGCGCGGGTCCGGCCAGCGCGGTCGGCGTCGCGCTTACGGCGAAGGCTGGCCACCTCTCGCTCCAGTCGTGCCACCTCCTCACGCAGCCGCTCCTCCTCCATGTACTACATTAAGGAGATCATCAAGTTAATTGAGGGCACCCTGAAGTGGCATGATTAAATCCACAAACAAGGTACCTCCGGGAATGAGCAAGCGAATCTGATGCAGATGAATTCAACGGGACAACAACTTCTTTTTTTAATTCTTTTTCATTTTTAATCAAAAATTTAAAGAAAAAAGCGTGCCTCGCATACCTGTCCAGAAAAGGAAGGTCCACGGCCAAGGGGCAGACGTGTCGAGATTGCCACAACTGCGAACACGCTACTCTACAAGATGGTACGCCAGCAGTTACATCTTCCTACTGGCCAGACTTTTCCTTCATTTCACCTCTCTTTGCCGGCCCTTTGCCTCATTTCTCGTCAATTCATCTTTACATCTTTGATTAATCTGTCCCCCCGCATCACTCGGAATGCTTTCGTTTGCCTGACCTTCTTGTTCATGTGGTTCGTGTAGGGCACTCTGTACACAACCAAGGCATTTATTCTGCTGGACAGCGACGGCAAGCGACTCGCTGCTCGGTACTTCACCACTGAGTGGCCGGGGCTGGAGAAGCAGCTCAGCTTCGAGAAGTCGCTCTTCACCAAGGCCCAGGCTCATCCTGCCGGTAGGATATCTCTCCCACCTCAGCCTACACCACCGTGCCTCTCGCTTGCCCGCCTCGCCGCTTACGTTCTTTTTTTCTTCACCCACACAGCGGAGATCATCTTGCTGGACAACATCATCGGGGTATCGCTCATGTACAAGGCTTGTGCCTCCCGTGAATGCTGGCTAATTGCGCTCCGGCGTTGGTTGCGTGGCCACAGGTGTTCCGAACCGTGGCGGACGTGACCTTCTTCGTGATCGGCAGTCTCGAGGAGAACGAGCTCGTGTTGTGGTCTGTGCTCACGGCCTACATCGACACCATCTCCCTCATACTCAAGTACGCCCGCCCCGACCCTCCGCTCTTATGTCGGTTTCCAACCACTCAGCCACAGGAACCAAGTGGACAAGAGGACCCTCTCGGAAAACTTCGACTTCCTCCTACTCGCCATGGACGAGCTGGTTGACGATGGGTACGAGTTCTGCGCTGCCCGCAAGATCGTGCTGTTGCTCACCTGAGGTCGCCTATCAATCAAACAATCAATCCACGCAGAGTCGTGATGGAGACCGAGCCGCAGGTGATCGCCGACCGAGTGTGCATGCGGGCCCAGGGACCCGACGGCAGGGGCGAGGACGCCATCATGGGCGTGCCCATGAAGACCATCAACAGCGCCAAGGACATGGTCGTCAAGGGTCTCGGCAACCTCAGGGCGCAAGGTGTCTAAGACTGCCCGCAAACGGACCTTCGCTCTGGTGGTGCGGGCGTGAGATGGGCCGAGCGAGATATCTCTGGAAAGCCCAATGAAGAAAGAGCCCCGTCGTGCACCCAGGAAGCGAAAGAAAGCGCTGCTAGAAGCTGACCGACCCGAGAGATCTCTTCCGGTGCATCATCAACTCTTGGTCGTCGCCTCCTTGTGTGTGGTGCTGTGCCGCGGTCAGGCCACCGTCGAGTTTTCCACCACCGGCCACACCCCGCACGGCCCCACTCTCCGCTCGCGCACAGACGAAGCGCGGGAAAAGTCGTCGGTGGTGGAGGATTGGTGACGTGCGCCACCTTAAAGTGAGGGGGTGGGTCGTACAGGCCGCAACACAGAAAAAGGCGCAAAGCAGGAAAGTTGTGCTTCCTCGCTACGAGATCGAGGAGGGATCGTGCCCATCTTCTCCACCCCCTCTCATCTTCTGTACAGCAGCACGACGTTGAAGGTTCCCTCGACGAAGAGAGCATCAGCAGGAGGAGGAAAGTCGAACGCAGCAGGAAAAAGTGGGAGAGAGAGCGTGTGAAAGCCCCGTTCACGCTTCATCCCACCTCATCTTCTGCTTCTCTCCCTCCGGCATCAGCAGAACCGCGGTCAATTCGACCTCGACATTCGACATAAACCCACAGCATCATTCGTTATATGCGCAGAAGCTAGATAGAAAGATATAGCATTCACATTCCTTCGAACAGCAAATGAGTGATAGCGAAACCGATTCCGATCTTTACACATCGAGGGAGGACATGCCGCAGAGGACTTCCTCCGCCCCGCCCATCCTGGAGGTGCAGGAGCAGTCCCTGTTCGCCATGGGCAACAACTATGCCCGCCTGTTCGCTGGCGCGGCAGACATTCGTGCCGATGACGATTACATCCACTTCTACAACTCGCATCCCGACCCCAGCAAACTTCCGCCCCCTATCGAGAGGCAGGTCTTCGACTCGCTTGAGGATGAGTTTGTACGTACTCCATGCACACTGCATTCAGGACGAACGCCATTGCTTACGCTCAATTTTGTCCATCCGTAGCAATATTCGCCAGGGATGAGCCCCCCCATGGCCAGAAACTTCCTGCCCTACCATCACGACGAGCGTGATGGGAGCCCGAGGTGGTCCAGGCCCATGCCGCACAGGGTGGCAAGCATTTCGTCACTTGAGGACTACTCTCTGGACGAGACTTCCCTCATCCCGGATCTGAGCAGCGATTCCGAGAGCATCTCGTCTTCTGTTGAYGACATCTCGTCGCTGGTGCACAACATGGCGCTCATGAACGGCCAGTCTATGGCGGAGAAGCTTGCCGAGCGATTCGCCGCCTCACGCCTCTGGGAAGCWGAAAATCTCGGTACTCATTTCTCRATTTCTGAGAACTGACGTCAGCAGCGCGAGCAAGCGGCTYACCRCTTCTCTTTCCAGACACCGGACGCTCCAGCCCCATTGACGAGCCTTCGCCCCCGCCCAAGTCACCTGTATCGAACGGTGGCCTACAGCCCCCTCCCGGCCTCAGCGTCTCTGCGGTAGAGCAGTCACTGAATGACTTGGAGATCTCTGGCGACGTACCGTTGCAGAGGAGGAAAGAGGTAAGCACGACTTGCCACGGAGTGCACTTGCATTCCTGTTTCACACGTGTTGGGGCACTCCTGACCATACTCTTATCGTGCCCCGTGTTGCAGCCTCGCCGAGGAGCTCAAGCGGCCGCCCCTGCCGACTCCTCCACCATTCCGTGTCGCTACTACTCTCAGGGCTACTGCAGCAGGGGCGACAGGTGCAACTTCGCCCACGTCGACGCGGAACCCACCGACGGTATGTACCCACGACGTCCCCCGCGTTGTGGCCAATCGCTCTATCAAGTTAACATGCATGCTGCCGATCATAGCTCCCTCTGGCGGTCCCTCGGCCATCTCGAGCAGCACGCCCGCGAGGTCAGCTACTCCTCCCGCTACGCAGCCCGTGTCGGTCCCGGCCCCGGGCTCGGGAGGCAAAGGCGGCAAGAAGGGCGGCCAGTCGCAGACTCACAAGCGCAGGTCCTCCAACGGCGTCACTGCTGGTCAAACCGGCGGCAGTGGTGCGCCCAGCGGCGCTGGCGCGAGCGGCGCGGCGAATGCGCAGTCCTTCGTCATCGGCACCAACACCCTGGGTACGCGCAATCGCCTTTGTCGCACTTGAAGCAAAGCTTCAATGCTGAATCGCCCGTTCTCGCAGCTGGACGTTACACGAGCATCGACCAGGTGATCGGCCAGATCTACCCGATGTGCAAGGACCAGCACGGCTGCCGTTTCCTGCAGAAGAAGCTCGATGAGATGAACACCCAGACCGTCGACATCATCTTCAACGAGGTGTACCCGCACTTTGCCGAGCTGATGACCGGTACGTGTGCGTCGATGTGACGCACGTCTTCATGGCGACCACGTCGCTTCTAACTATCTGAATCGACCACAACAGATCCGTTCGGCAACTATCTGTGCCAAAAGCTTCTGGAGCACTGCCAAGAGAAGCAGCGCCTGCTGCTGATCGAAAGTGTGGCGAACGACCTTGTCCGCATCTCGCAGAACATGCACGGCACTCGTGCCGTTCAGAAGATGATCGAGTGTTTGAAGAGCGGCGCGGAGGTAACCCATCAAATCACCGGTTCCTTTGCCTGTACGGGTGTACTGACACATGCGCTCTTCAACCCAGATTCGCCTCGTCACCCGTGGGCTCAAGGCCGCTGTCGTCCCGCTCATCAAGGACCTCAACGGTAACCACGTCGTGCAGCGCTGCCTCAACCACCTGAGCGCTCAGGACAACCAGTTCATCTACGACGCCGTCGCCGGTCACTGCGTCGAGGTGGCCACTCACCGCCACGGCTGCTGTGTGCTCCAGCGCTGCATCGACCACGCTTCGGAGGCCCAGAAGGTACCGCAAGACGATCGTCGCGTTTCCGACCGTTCGTGCTCCGTTGTCTGATTGTCGTGTTGTTTCGTCCCGCCTCTTGCAGCTGCAACTCGTGAACGAGATTACGGCGAACGGTCTTACGCTCGTGAAGGACCCCTACGGAAACTATGTTGTACAATACGTGCTGGACCTGCCCTACCCGCGCATGCTGGCGAACCTGATCCTGCAGTTCAAGACCCACCTATCGGAGCTCTCGACGCAGAAGTTCAGCTCGAACGTTGTAGAAAAGGTACCGTTTCTTTGGCAGCTCAACCTTCGTTTCACAGACCAAATACCATGGTGCTCCATCTGACGCGCATTTTCATCGTCCAGTGCTTGAATGTCTGCGATCCGGTCACGAGGGCCTGGATGGTCAAGGAGCTCACCGAGTCGGAGCACCTCAAGAGCCTGATTCAGGTTACTATCTTGTTGCCTCCTTTCACAGTGCTTGACGTACACCTCAACTCACAACAACGCAACGACCGCAAACTACAGGATCCCTTCGGCAACTACGTGATCCAGACGGCGATGACGGTTGCTGAGCCCCCGCAGCACGCCAAGCTGGTGGAGGGCATCAAGCCCTTCCTGTTCGCCCTGAGGAACACGCCCTACGGCAAGAGGATACAGAACAAGATCATGAAGGACGGACCCGACCCGCAGCAAAGGCAGCGCTCGCCCGGAGGCCATCCCCACCCCGGTGCGGCAGCGCAGTCATTCCCGAGACGTGAGCTCTCTTCTCCTATACATGCATTACGCTATTCGTGTGTTATTTATTTATGTCGTTCTCTGCTGTTATCTCCAGTTGAAGGCTATGCTAACGATCATCCCCTCCCCTCCTGGTCAATAGGTAACAAGCACATGGTCTACTAGAGCGACTGCGAAGATTGGATCTGCGCAAGCTTATCATATCGATAACATCCTACTGTGCCTCAGCTCTCTTTTGCTCCGCTCTCCCATCGCTGCCTTCGTCGCCACAATCTTTTCTCTCCGGTCCCTTCTTCTGCTTCGACGTCTTCGCTTCTCCGTTCCCATCATCACCATCACCGAGAGTGAGAGAGGCGGAGGAGGTGCAGATGGATCCTCGCAAGTCTCATCTCCTCCACCACCCGCTCGCCACCTCCTCTCTCTCCCGTGTTCGACACACCTCACCGCACACCTTCTCCGACTTCCATTCATATGTTTGGAAGGACATCGCCTTCACCATCGCCGACCTCTGCTCTTCATCCACATCGCCGTCTCTCATTCCGACCTCTACTCTCCACCTTCATCTTCGGTCTTCATCTCCTCTCTCATCTCCTCTCTCATCTCCAGCCGGTGGTTGTGTGTGTCTCTTTGTGCTTTTAGTTTATTTATTTCTCTCCGCTCTGCCGCTGCGGACAGGAGGAAGGAGGACGCAAGGGACTCCCGTAACGTAACGTAAACAAAAACCTTAATTGTTGTGCTTTTATGTATAGCAAAAACATCATCAATACCCCCCATTCAACTCTTGGGTGTGCTCCTCTTCCTCTTTCCTGCTCAGTGGCTTCGGCCACTTGGTTGAAAAGAAAAAGAAAATAGAAAGGAAAATCAATGACAAAAGGAAATACAGAAAGAAACGTAATAACGGCTGAGCAATAGGACCACTTGCGCTACAAGAGAGGGACACGCACATGGACGCAACACCAGCAAGCGAGCTTGTCTTTGCAGGCGTGGAGGCTGGGTTCGTTTGGGATTCCCCTCCTCTTTCGTTCCTCAGTTCCCTGAGACTATACCCTCTCTTCCCGTTTCCCTTCAATCTAATCACTGTGTTGATCGCTTGCATACCGCCAGGGGCACGTCGTTCTCGGTGGGTCTGGCCAGGGGCAGCGCCGAGGCCATCTTCGCGCGCGCCAACTTCCCCACGACCACCCCCGACGAGACCATTGGCCGCGTCGTACGTCGGTGGTGTGCTAATATAAAATAATTAGTAATTAGTAATTAGTAATTATAAAGAATAACAAATGCTCTCTGGACCCACCGCAGGTGGCTTGGCTACGCGAGCAGAACGCGAAGACGCCGTTCCACGCACTGGGCATTGCCTCCTTCGGTCCCGTCGACCTCGACCGCGCAAGCCCCACGTACCAACACTCACCACTGCCACTCCATCGCATGTGTCGTGTTCGTTGATCGTTGATCGTTGGTCGTTGGTCGTGTGCAGGTACGGCTACATCACCACCACGCCCAAGCCGGACTGGGGCAACGTGGACGTACTCAGCCGCTTCTCTGAATTCAATGTCCCCACGGTAGTCACGCCCGCGCACCGCCTTCTTCATCAATCATCAATCATCATCATCACCACTATTTTCTTCATCAATCATTCACCAATCATCAATCACTACCGTCATCTCTTCACCATCACCATCTTCTTGCTTCTTCTTGGCTTCACTTTCTAAACGACGCACGGCTCTGCGCGACCGGTCAGGCATTCGAAACGGACGTCAACGCGCCCGCCGTAGCGCACCTCGCCCAGTTCGGCCAGCCGTACTCTCTCTCTCTCTCTCTCTCTCTCCTTCACTCAACTCAACTGTTTGAGTAGGCAGTCAGTTGATTCGACAGTCGTGTGTCGTCATGCGTGTGATGGTGGTGGTGTGTGGTCGTGCCCAGGTCGTGTGCGTATATCACGGTGGGCACGGGCGTGGGTGTCGGTATCGCGGTGGAGGGCAAGCCCGTGCACGGACTGCTCCATCCCGAGATGGGCCACATCTTGTACGCGTGGCCCCTCCGTCCCCCCTCTCTCCGTCGCTTTCGTTCCTTACTATCTCCGCTTTCGCTTTTTTCGCTCTTTCTGCCCTCTTGGGTGGTGGCCACAGCGTGCGGATGGCCAAGGGCGACGACTTCGAGGGCACGTGTCCCTTCCATGGGGCCTGCGTCGAGGGACTCGTGGCCAGGTACCCACCCTATAGGCCCTATTTTCTTCTTTCTGGTCTCACCCACTCATGTGGCGATCGCAGTCGCGCGTTGGCCAAGCGGTTCGGCGTGGAGCGGACCGATCTGTCGGACGTCGGTACCTACCACCCCTTGGAGCAGGGGAATAGAAAGCGAAAGTTGACTGGTGGGTGGGTTGGGGGTCAGCTGACGACAGGGAGGAGTGGGACCACGTGGCCTACTACCTGGCCCAGCTGTGCGCGGCCCTCGTGCTGACCGTATCACCGCACCGCATCGTCATGGGCGGCGGTATCATGCAGCGGGTACGCGACTGTGCCCCGCGCCACTTTCCCTCCCTCTGGCTGGGACTAACGAACCCGTGGCGTATTTCTGCGGCGTAGCCCACCATTTTGCCGCTCGTGCACAAGCACGTGTTGGCACTGCTCAACGGCTACATCAAGGTGCCCGCCATCACCGGTACGACTCCCCCTTCACATTGCGTGCGTGTCCGTGTGGGCGGTGGCGCACGAGTTTTTATCTCACACGAGTTCTGGTGCGCGGACACTCAGCGTCAGGCATTGGCGACTACATCACGCTTTCGCCGTTTGGTGGCAACGCCGGACTGGTGGGCGCCTGCGAGCTTGCTCGCCTGGCCCTGCCCCACAGCGCGTCCCCTGCGATGTGATACAGGGTCTACATGAGCAACCCTGCTCTCTGCATTGCGCACAAACAATTGCGAGGCACCCTCCTGACTTCTCGCTGCTGGGGGAGGGACAACGGGTGGAAGAAGGACAGAGTCGTGACGGCTCCGTCAATGGAAGGGGGCGCGAAGGCGCGAGGGAGCTCTCTTTGGCGCCACCTCGTCGTTCTCGCTGTCACAGTCCGCCGTCAAGAGGCCTTGTCAAAGCGGCGACTCTGAGCCTAGCCTTCCCGTTCCCGTGTCCGTCATTTGGGATAAAAAGGATCTATTTACAGAAGAATTGGTGGTTGATCACCTATCAGTTGTCGCTCCTGCTTGGAGGCTCGTCGACAGCCAGGTGGAGAAGCCGTTTAGAGTTTGGCGCCACTTTTGGCCCCAGCTCTGCCTCGGCTTCTCTCCGATCTGGTTGTGGATTAAACGCAGTTGCTTGAGGAAGTCGGCAGGCTGGAGGGTCGGTGACGGGTCGTTCAGGGCCGAGATGAGCACGAAGGCAAAAGTTGACACGATCTTGATGTCATCGGGGGCGAGGCTCGCAGAGACCAGGCTCTCGATGATCGACTTGGCGAGGCCGACACTCTTCTCGGTGATCAGGTCCTGAGTGGAGCCAAAAGGAAGTGAGTAAGTTTAACTTTTTGCCCAAAGACTGAGAGGTAGGATCCGTACGCCGTGTATCGTCAGGTTCGGGATCACGTTCATGGCAGACTCTATCAGGGAGACCTTCTGCGCGAGGCGAAGAAGAGCAGACTGGACCTCCTCCAGTAGTTGTTGCTTGTAGAGCTTGGGCAGCTGCACGAAGGACTCCTTCATTTTCTTGAGGCCGCTTTCCTCTCTCCATTCCGAGTCGTCGGTACTTGGCTGCAGGAGAACGAGGAATAGACAAACACGGCATGAGATGGCGAGAAAGGATGGCAAGATTGCTTATGACCGACGTACCTTCACCAAGAGAAAGGTCAAGGAGAAGATGCACAGCAGGGTGATCGTAAATGGCCCTTCCCCACCTGCTAAAGGGTCGATGGTCATGTGCATGCTTCTGTCTCGCAACTTGATCACCCACTTGATAGCCTCCAAATAGATGGCAAGCCCGTCCAGCCGTGTATCGGAGAGTCGTTTCTGGAGCTGCGAGAGTGGATCAAAGTCCGCGATGACGCTGGGCGTGCCGTCGAGGTTCTGCAATCGAGTTGTGTACAAAAGGGTAAATACGACGTCGCTCGCACCGGAGTAACCAACACACGCACACACGCACACACGCACACACGCACACACGCACACACGCACACACGCACACACGCACACACTTAGCAGAACAAATGAAAGGAACCTTGAAGCTCTTAGAGCCGCCCAGCATCCCTTCCTGCACCAGGCGAAGAAGCCTTTCGAAGGTAGTGAGGAGAAACAGCAGGCATGTGTACGGCTTGGCGTTGAGGTTCATGAACTCGGAGACAAAGGCGAAACCCAGCACGGGGGCACGTGACACCATGGGCAGGTGGAACTTGAGCTCCCCCAGCGGATGCCGCTGGAGTAGCGGCCTCAGGGAGGCCGGAAACTCGAGGTTGCCGATTGACCTCGAGCGCAACTTGCCTGAGCGCAAGGTTAGCCCACCAAGCTCGTGTAAGAACGCGGCATGCGCTTGAACCAAGAGGAGAAAAAAGGCGAGAGAGAGGAAGAGCTACGCACCTCTAACAAGCGCCTCCGAGCACGCCACCACCAAGAGACACCGCGCGTACCAAGCCCAGGACGCACTGGGATCAGGCGCCATGAGGCCGTGCGCGACGCGACCGCGGATGTTGAAGCCCTCTCGGTGCGCGAAGAACGCGCGCAGGGTGAAGAGGAGCTCGGGGCTGAAGATTTCGCAGGCGCGTGTCTCTCGAAGCTGTCCCCACCCGTTCGAGTCTGCCATCCCGCACTTGTAGAAGAGTTCGTCAAAAAGGGCGAGCACGAGCACCACCGAGGCCGACGACTCGGACGGGTTGAATACGCGCAGCTCCTCCACCTGGTGTGTGACCCCGAGCACGATCAATAGCCCGCTACCGCGACACGGTTTCTCGTGAGGTGCATACCTTTTCGCAGGAAAAGAAGCGGCTTAAGAGCCCGATCTCGCGATCATCCAGGAACAGGACGCGGGCCTTACGTCGCAGAGTCGACTGGGCAGACTGGAAGGTCTGGAGGATCACCCCAACTTGCGCAGAACCGGCGAATACGGTGAAGTACTCGATGAGATGGGTTCTTTGTCCCATGCTGTAGTAGGTCACCGTGCCGAGGTAATCCGTCGTCTTGCACCCATACCGGCAAGCTGGTTGTTTTTACAGAGTAAGACCAGATCGACTCCGTACACAGACGAGCTGCTAACACGCATTGTGATGTACGTACCCCGCTCGACGTCAAACAGGTCCAGCACTTGGTGCTCGCTTGGGGGGCAGACCAGGAGCCCTTCCTTGCACTGCCACACCTGTAGATGGTTCGGTCTCGCGGACGGCAGTAGATCTATACCCTCGAGGGCGGCCTCCGCGCGGTTCCTCACCAAGCCGAGCTGTTCACGAAACGGGTCGACTTGAGCACTGCGGAAGTACGGATGCTCGAATATGCCTGCCTGCGCTTGGGCTCTGTTCTCGGGATTCTCTGTCCAAAGCGAGTCGTGCAGGCTTGCGCTGGGACGAAGAAAATCCATTAGAACGTGGAAAACGAAAGAGAGGAGCACCGTTGGCACGTACCATAAGAAGCGATCTTGATCCTCGTCCTCTACATCGCTTAAGGTCAGACTTTCACTCCGAGGCACAGCAGGGTCTGTAAATTGTTGCAGATAATTGCGCATCTCCTCGCATCTCTTCCCTTCTCTATGCTCGCTAACCCACGATCTTTCGTAGTGGTGCTCGTGGCAGAGCCGGGCGCCACATGAGCTGCACCCTAAAAACCTCGCCGGCGCTTGGCAGTAGGCACACACCATGTAAGGGTTGGCCATGGTGGAAGGAGATGTGGTGAGAGTAGTGGGGCGAGAAAATGATGAAGTCGAGGAAGATGCATCTTATTAATACGCACAGCACGAGCTGGCCTTCGGCGTAAAAAATCAGAACGCCTTCTGCGGTTATGCAACTCCGCCGTTGCCACCGTCACACGGGCGTTGCCTCGAGGCTGTCTGCGTCTCCTCCAAATGCAAAATGCAAATATTGGCCTTTGGAGAAATCTATGGGAAAAACATTTCTTTTTGAAATTCCCGCATGAAGAGGAAGCGACCTGGGGATCACGAGAAGGAGAGCGGCCGCTCTTCTGTGACGATTTACATCCTAGAGTGCGAAAACTCCAAGTATTACATCGGCAAAACCAAGTCTGTCCTGCCCCTTGCCCGCGTGCTCGACCATTTCGCAGGGCACGGGAGCGAATGGACCACTCGCTACCCCCCCGTCCGCGTAATTGCGATGCTCCCCAACTGTAGCGATTTCGATGAGGACAAGCATACAAAGGAGTACATGGCGATGCACGGCATTGACAATGTCCGCGGTGGGACGTATTGCCAAGTCGAACTGGCAGAGGAAACGGTTCGATTCCTCGAGAAAGAGATTCGAGGAGCGCAGGACGCCTGCTTGCGCTGTGGAAGAACAACCCACTACGTTGGGGACTGCTTCGCAAGGACTGACGCCAAGGGGAACCCCATCGTCGACACTTCCCCTGGCACCGGGCAGCGCTACAGGAGTTTCTCTGGGTACAACGGAGGGCCTCGTGAGTGGAGCGACTCTTCGGACGACTCTGACGGTTCTTCGGAGGACGATGACGCGTGCTTTCGGTGTGGCCGCCTGGGGCACTGGGTCCAGGACTGCTATGCTCGCACCGACATCAACGGCAAACGTTTGTCGATCAATTAAACCACAATGTGTACCACAGTGGTAAGAGCAAAGTAATATATATATTATGACTGCAACGTGTTGCGCACGGCGAGTGCTGAGCGGGTGCTGAGCGCCTTATATCCGTAGAAATCACGACAACAGCAAAAAATTACCCAACTCTTCTCTTCGATCGAAATAGAATTAAATTAAATAATATTACAATTACAATTAATTGTCGTAGTCCATATCGCTGGTGATGTTGGCAGCGCCGGACGACGAGGTGGTAGGCGGGGTGGCGAGCATCTCCGCCAGCCAGCTCGTGGTCATGGGCGACAGCGGCGACACCGGCGGCGAGTTGGTGCCCGACGACGAAGTGGTGGAGAGTCCCCCGGCCGACCCCGCTCGCGACGATGACGCTGACGACAATGACGACGGCGGCGTCGACGGCAAATCTTGCTGGGTCAACGACGACGTGGCAGAAGATGAAGAGGATGATGACGAAGTGGGGTTGGAAGAGGGTTGTGGTTGGTGCGTGGCGGCGATGTCGGATCCGAGGCACGGGGTGAGGGTGAGCACGGGCACCGAGGCCGTGCTTCGGAGGTAGTCGTGGATGAGTTCGTCCCACTCCTGCTTCTCCTGGTCGCGCAGCCGGTCCCGCAGGAGTTTGATCCGCTCCTCGCCTGCGAAAAAAGAGGCCGCGCAGCATCGCATCGTCGCCGTCGTCAGCAACCGTGCGCCAATAGTAGTTACTCTTCAACTAACGAAATGCCACCATTGCGTTATGATAATGATGATGATGATCATGTACCGTTCTGCGAATCGTAGGAGTTGTTGTACACGAAGGACTTGTCGACGCCCACCATCTTCTCGATGGACGCGCACAGCCATTTCACCTGGGCGCACGCGATTGGGGG
>CACVKS010000857.1:0-13366 GCA_902749335.1 Acanthamoeba triangularis
CCGCATGGAGCAGCTTCACCTCGACATCAATGAGTACGCATTCGTTCGCATCTTCCAGGCAAACACGCACGGCACACGACACGACACGACACGACACGACACGACACACACCAACGCTCCTTGGGTGACCTGCAATAGGTTGGTGGGCAAGATCAACGGCAAGTGGAGCAGCCTCAACTTCTCGCCGATCAGCTACCTCTACACCGAGCTCAGCCTCGAGGAGCAGGCCGCCCTCTATGCCGCGGCCGACATGGCCCTCCTCACTCCGCTCCGCGAGGGCATGAACCTCGTGTACCCCTCCCATCACTTATTATTGGGCCGCTGTACCTCTCTCACACAATCTCTCTCTTTCAGTTCGCACGAGTTCGTGCTGTGCCAGCAAGACACGTGGGCGCCGCTCGTGGTGAGCGAGTTCGCTGGAGCAGCGCAGAGGTACTTATTGTCGTTACCGTTACCATCCTCTTCCTCTCGGTTGACCAGGACAACGTGCTGATTCGCGCGTTTTGCTTTTTCAGCCTGGTGGGCGCGCTCCTGGTGAACCCCTGGAACACGCGCGCCCTCACCGAGGCCATCATCACCGCTCTCACCATGGACGACGAGGAGAAGAAGGCCAGGTACGGCAAACGCGTTCCGGGCCAGCGACACACTTCCTTCTCACTCTCCAATCGTGTGATGTGTGTGTCGTGCATGTGTCAACCGGCAGGCACCAGCTCAACTGTGAGTACGTGACGAAGAACACGGCGTCGTTCTGGGGCTCGACCTTCATCACGGAGCTGGCCTCCATCGAGCTCTTCAACCAGATCCCGCCGCTCAAGTTCGACGACATCATGTCCGACTTCGCCAAGTCCAAGAAGCGGTACCACAGTCTGAACTCAACGCACACGCACCACCGCACAGCGCTAATTGCTGGACAATCCGTGATTGCTTGGGTGGGCGCAGGTTGTTCTTGTTGGACTACGACGGCACGCTCACGCCGATCGTGAACAACCCGATGGACGCCATCCCCTCGCAGCGCCTGATCAGCATCCTCACATCGCTCACTCGCGACCCCCACAACGCCGTCTACGTGGTGAGCGGCCGCGACCGCCCCTTCCTCAACAGCTTCTTCGGCGCCCTGCCCATCGGTACTACACGACATTCTCTGAATTCCCAGCATACAGAATGTGAGGAATGTCTGTGGCTGACGTGTCTCCCCTGCGATGCTTTGGCAGGCATGTCGTGCGAGCACGGCGTGTTCTTCCGTCCGTGCGGCGAGGGCCGGGATTGGGAGATGATCGGCGCCGAGGTGGCGGCCAAGTGGAAGGACCTGGTCCTGCCCGTGCTCCAGGAGTTCGCCAGCCGGACGCCCGGCTCCATGATCGAGGTCAAGGAGGTCAACCTCTCCTGGCACTACAGGTACACGACCGGTCGAACGACACACACTGGATGTGGTGGAGCTGACGTGGCGTGACGTGGTGCTCAGGAATGCGGATGAGGACTTTGGTCTGTGGCAAGCCAAGGAGCTGGCGGTGCACCTGCAGGATATGGCCCAGAAGCTGCCCATCGACGTCATCCACGGCAAGAAGGTCATCGAAGTGCGCCCGTCCAACATCAACAAGGGTACATAGCCTTCCGTTTTTTCCTCCTTTGCTGCGTGTGCGGCTGGCTGACTTGGTCGATCTTCATTATGATCAGGTGCCACTGTGCGCAAGGCCCTCGCCCTCCACCCCGATTTCGACTTCATCTTGTGCGTGGGCGACGACCGCACGGATGAAGGTACCCTCTCACTTTCACTCTCTCTCTCTTTCTCACTCTCTCTACATTCGCGCTTAAGTAGCCGCTTTTGTTTGCACGACTGACAACCACTCCCTCTCTCTCTCTCCGCCAGATATGTTCGGTGCCCTCGACACGATGGTGAGAGAGGACGAGGACAAGATGATCTACACGTGCACCGTTGGGAGGTACACGAATAATCATCGCCATCTCTTTCTCCCCTCATCGGATTTCGCACTCGTGCGCTCATCATCACATGATGGAACGTGCAGGAATTCGACCTCGCAGGCGCGGTACTATCTCAGGAGCCAGACGGAGGTGATGCGGCTGCTGGGCATGATGAGCGACATCGCCGACAGCGCCACGCCCGCCGCTGCCCGGACCGCCAAGCCTGTCTCCCGCTTCGTGTCCTCTCCCGCCGTCTTCCAGCAGTGAGCTGCGTCAGCCACCACAACGCCACCATAAACGTGTGCCATAAGAGCCACCAACAAGCAACAAGTCTTTTTACAATATTTACGTTTACATTTAAACAGCAACAACCAGACTACACTCGCTTGGTTGCGTGTAGGGGGCATCAACCGTTAATGTTGGCCTTGAGCTTGGCGAGGCCAGCAGCTACGCGCTCCTTGCGTTTGCGCTCCTCCTCGGCCTTGCGCTTCTCCTCCTGAGCGATGCGTCTCTTCTCCTCCTCGAGCGGGTCGCCCGCCTGCTTGGCGATCTCCTGCTCGAAGAAGTTGGCCTTCTTGCCCACCGCCTTCTTGTCGTCGTGCACCTGCAGCTCGTCGACAAAAAAGATTAGCTAATAAAATAATAGGCAGATAAATAATTATAATTCGAATAAATAATAAATAAATAAAAGCACCTTGCCCACAGCAGAGGCAAAGCCAGTCCAGGGACCCTTGGAGGTGCCCTTCTTGTCCTTGAGGATGACGTTGAGGAATTCGCGGTAGTTGATGGCGCCGGTGTTGCTGGTGTTGGCTTCGGCTATGAGCTGGCGCAGCTGGAGCGCGGTCTTGGGCTGGCCCCACTCCTCGAACATGACGTTGAGCTCAAAGGTCTCGAGGGCGCCGCTTTTGTTTTCGTCGTACTTGACGAAGGTCTGCCGGTACTGCACCAGCTCGTCGGGCGTGAAGTCCTGTCGGAACTCAAGCTCCACAAGTCTCGGGTCATCATCTCGCACAGTGAATGAAGCCATCTTCTTCTTCTTTGTCTTTGCCCTCCTTGCTCGTCACTTCGTGCGCTCAATGTTGCTTCATTCAGCTTGGTCTGGTGCGACCGGTAATGACTGGTTAGTCGACAGCAAAAATGTCGACAAAGAAACCGCAAGATAAAGATTTTTGACGGCAAATCAAAAATCACAAAAACCTAATCTACGAGATTAATTAGTGAGGCGGAAGAGATGAGCGATCGCGAGCAGCCAACAACATCTGAGCCCACCACGACGGTGGTCTCCGAGGAAGAGGAGGAAGATGAAATCGAGAAGGGTCTGTTCGAGGAGCCGGAAGATTTTTACAAGCCGCCTCCGCAGCCCACCTTCCGGACCTACCATCGCAAGTGCGGAGAAGACGGTGCACCTTCATCTCCACTCCCTCGCCCTCATCTCGCAAAATCTCATTTAATCCAACAAATCTCTCCCTTTTTTTGGAATGAATTGTAAAATGCGGGCGATTCCCGAGCAGTGAAGCTCAAGCTGGTGGGCAGCCATCCGCTGTGGGCGCACCTGCTGTGGAATGCCGGACTCGTGCTGGCCGACTACCTCGACGCCAACCCATCACTCCTCCACGGCAAGACGTACGCCCTGGCCTTCCGTCGTGTCGTGTCGTTGGTCGTGTCGTTGGTCGTGTCGTGCGTGTGTCGCGCCGCGTGTGTCGTGTGCAGCTGTGTGCCGTGTCATCTCACCGGCGGTGCGTTCAATATTGTGGCGATTGTTGTCGACCCTAGGGTACTCGAGTTGGGCGCCGGTGGCTCCCTGCCCTCCATCATCGCCATCAAGCACGGGGCCAAGAAGGTACACACGCACCGCCGCCGCACGCACGCACGGCCCAGAGGGTTCATTGGTGGGCGCGTGCAGGTGGTGGTGACCGACTACCCCGAGAAGGAGCTCATCGTCAATGTCCACGAGAACATCGAGGCCAACACCACCGCGGCGGAGCGAGAAAGTGTCGTCAACATTCAGGTCAGTATTAGCGCATGTATATATTATATACTTATATGTTTCCATGTACATATATATATGTATAGACGCCAAAACTGCAAGCCTTGAGTGGTTGCTGACGCGAACGGGCGTCACCAGGGTCACTTGTGGGGCACGTCGGTGGAGCCGCTCCTGGCGGCGCTGGCCGATGTCGGGGAGACCAAGTTCGACGTCGTCATCATGGCCGACCTCATCTTCAACCACAACCAGCAGACGCAGCTCCTTCAGACCGCGCGCGCGGCCCTCAAAGACGACGGCAAGGTGCCTTGCGCCCCCTCCCCCAACACCACATTTCATGACTTCTTCTGAGCCTATTGTGCGTGTTGTGTGCGGTGTGTTTGTTGGGCAGGTGCTGGTGTCGTTCTCGTCGCATCGGCCGTCGGTGGCGCACCTGGACGAGCGGTTCTTCGAGATGGCGCGGCAGGAGGAGCACGGCGGGTTCGAGGTGGAGCACCTCTTCACGGAGATCCGCACGCCCATGTTCGCGGTCGATTTTGGATCGGAGGAGGTCCGCAGCACCGTACACGTGCGGGTCCTCACCTGGCCCGCCAACAAACAATAAATAAAAAGAACCACACACAACACGCGTTCCATTGCAGCTCTTGATGTCTCCTTCTCCATTTCTCCCACACGTGTTGGCAGAGAGACGAAGGTACAGAGCACACTGCCTTGCAAGACAAAAAAGAGAGTGGAAACTGGCGCCAATGGGAATCGAACCCATGATCTCTCCCTTACTAGGGGAGCGCGGTGCCGACTGCGCCATGGCGCCCCAATCCTGCCAATCCCTGCATTGCATTTCCACTGTTGAGGACAAAACGACCCACAACGTCAAGCACAGGTTTTCCTTCTTCATCCTCTTATTATATATGTTTAACATTGTCGGTGTAGCGTTCGAATAACCACCAGTGAATGAATGCAGGCTGCTTTAATGATACAATTGACACCCATCACCCACATGATTTGATTTTCCAGTCATCTCTCCCCACTATTCCACTAACTCTTGCTTCTTCACCGTCTGCTCGTCGTCTCGCAGGTTTAGAAGCCCACCTGGTTGAGGAGCTTGGACAGGAAGATGTCGACGACCGAGTTGAAGACCACCTCGATGTTCTTGGTGTCTGTGGCGCACGTCAGATGAGTGTAGACGAACCTCGTCTTGACCTCACCGTTCTTCTTCAAAAATTGCTTTTCAATGTACGCCGTCGCCTTGTCGTAGTCGTTCCCGCCCTGCCATCGCATCAACCGAATACTATCAGCACACACGCACGCACGCACGCACGCACACACACACACACACACAACACGGCCCAACGCACGCGCAACACGCAACACGCACAGCACGACACTCAATGGGGGGTGGTACCTTGTAGTCGGGGAAGCAACACCTGAGGTCGACCCTCTTGATCTTCTCGGCAAAGAGATCCTTCTTGTTCAAGAAGAGGATGATGGAGGTGTTCTGGAACCATCTGTTGTTGATGATGTCGCCGAAGAGGTTCAGCGACTCGTGCATCCTGTTCACCGACTCGTCGTCTTCCAACTGTCGCACGCACACATACACATCATACAAATGAGTTGTAGTGGAGCGTGAGACAGTTCAAGCGCCCACTCAGGTCAGACTGTCGCCACAGCGCACCTTTTGGTCGAACTCGTTGAGCGAGACGACGAACACGATGGCCGTCACCTTCTCGAAGCAATGAATCCACTTCTTCCTCTCATTCCTCTGACCGCCCACGTCCACCAGCCTGGTGCACGCACATGCCACGCAAAGTGTCAGCATCCTTCATTCTCTTCTTTCGCTTTCGTTCTCTGCTTCGCCTCCCCCGCGTGGGCGAATGCTGGTACGTACTGGAAGAAGAGGCCCTTGGTCTCGAACTTGGTCTCAAGCACGCCCGTGGTCTTCTTCCTGAGGCGCAGCATGTCGTTGTTGTCCGGCAGGTAGGTCGGGCTCGCGATCCGATCGATGCTCTCGAAGAAACTGTGTGTTTTAGATGTGGAGATATAGATCAAATGATTAGAGATCACCTCCATAACGACGTAGAGGAGTGTGTCGACTGATAAGAAACATATGTGCTGGTGTAGATGTTTGGGGGGGGGGGGTGAAGAAGGTACTGTTGGGCTGTGTCGTTGAGTTGGAACTCAGAGGAACGGGCGTAGGTCTGCTGGATTCCGGGGTCGGCCCAGAGGGCCTTGGCCACCTCAGCCGTCTTGCCGTGTAGCGTGATGTCTTCGATCAAATCGATGTCCAGGATATATTCGACATCCTCCTACAACGTATCGTTACATATAGGAAACGATATGTTCGAACATATAAGAATGTTGGTTGACCTTGTCAAGTGAGCAGATGCGCGGTCGAGAATGAAGCGTACCTCGCTGAGTTCGATCTCGATGCCGAGGTTCTTGGCGGCTCGGAGGAGCTTTTGGCATGAATCGATGATGTTGAAGAAGACGAGCGGCTTCTGTTGCACCAGCTCATCGTGACTGAAACCGTCGAGATGCAGGATCTGCATCTGCTTGGCCACCGTCGACTTGCCAGAGTCGCCCGCGCCTAGATGATCGATCATCATCGGCCGCGATCATCAAGACAAGTCACGACAAGGCACGACAAGATACGACACGACACGATGAAAGGGGGTAAGACGATGAGGAAGTAGGCTTGCGAGGGGAGAGCGTTTTACCGAGCAGGAGGAGCTTGACTTCCTTCTGTGCCTCGTTCCGGCTCTTCTCGAGCTCTTTGTCGATCTTCTTAGAGGCCTGCTTGGCCGACACTTCGTCGGGGGTCATGCCCCCTCCGCCGCACATGTTTCCCATCTTCTGCTCCTCACAAGGACCTTACTCCGCTGGCGGTCCGTACAACTGTCTCTTCTATCAGTCTCTCTGTCTCCCCTTCTCTCTCTCTCTCTCTCGGTCTAATCTCTCTATCTTTCTTCGATACGGCTAAATCGATCCACGGAGAAACCGTGGTGTTGGGGGGGGGGGTAAGCCTAAAACAGTTCAGAAGACACCAGCCAATCCCAGGATTTGTTTTTAGAAGGGAAAATCCTTTTATGGGAACCCATGGGCTAAAACGCTCCAAAAATTTGGGAGTTGACGAAACAAAATCAAAATTAAATTGAGTTTTGTTTTGTTGGATTCTACATAACGGTCCTCCTTGTGCTGCCGTAGTCATCGTCATACCTTGAGGAGGGCCTCGGTGTAGCTGGTGAGGAGCTGCGAGACCAGGCTGCGGTCGGGCATGGTCGCCGCCATGCCGTAGACCGGCGCCATGCCGTCCTTGAACCTCTCCGGATGCTCCCGCACTTCGTCGACCGACTCCCGCAGGTCCGCCAGGAACACATCCCTGCACGCAGCGATGAGCGGGGCCGCACACGTGACGTGCGCGCGCACACACACACCGCACGCACGCACACACACCGCACGCACGCACGCACACGAAGCATACCGGTTGAAGCTTTCGCGCATGGCGACGGGGATGTGGAGGCACACGGGCTTCTGCATGCAGGCGATGTTGTTCCAGCCCCGGTTGCGCATGGCGTCGGCCACCTTGAAGATGTCCAGCTTGGACGATCCGAAGGCGATGGCGCAGGCCTCGGGCGCGCCCACCAGTTCGACGTCCGGTAGAGCCTTGATCCTGGAGGGTACCACTTGGGGGTCAACACGCGTGCAATGCCGTGCGTGCGGTGTGTGCCCGTGTGCTGTGTGTCGTGTCGCGTGTGGTGCGTGTCCTGGGGCGCACCCGTTGACGAGAACCTCGAAGGTCTCCTGGATGTTTCGGGCGGCCTTGAGGTAGCCCTCTTCGCCGAGACTCACCAGCGACGCCCACGCGGTGGCAACTAACAGCAACCACGTGTCAGAAACGCACGACACGACACGCACACGCACACGCACACGACACGACACGACCCACGAGCCGCACGCACGACACGACACACGATGCGGGCAAAGGAATTCTTGACGTACTGAGTCCCCCGGGCCTGCTGCCGGCGGCAGACGGAGAGCAGTAGAGTCCACCGGACCACTCGGTGTAGGTGAAGAACTGGTTGAGGAGCAGCTCCTTGTTGCGGTAGCAGATGACCGACGCGCCCTGATTGATGAACATAATATATACACGAATAACAACACCAATGTGTTACATTCCATACTCGAACCCTATTCATTATAAACGTTCACATGTTGCAACATCCGCACCTTTGCACTGTAACCGTATTTGTGGACATCGAGACTCACCGAGGTCACGCCGGGCACCGAGAAGTCGAATTTCTTCGAGATGTGACCTGCACACGCAAAACAAATAACAAATAAACAAAATAACAAATAATAAATAACAGATAACAGATAATACATCCCTACTATCTACATCTTTCTGTGTGAATATAAACAAAGAATAAAGACGCGCGAAGGGGCAGGAGGGGCACGTACCCAGCTTTTGGAGCCAGGGCAGGAGGAAGCCGCCGAGGCAGCCGTCGACGTGCAGACCGACGCCGTGCTGCAGCGCGATCTTGCTCAGCTCCTCGATGTCGTCGATCACGCCGTGCGGATAGCCCGGCGCCGATCCCACGATCTATGCCAATACCCACGACACACGACGACACGACACGCACACGACACGCGCACAATGAATTGTCAGCGAACGACAGCGCACCATTGGTGAGAGAGGAAAGGGCGGTGTGGGGCGTACCATGATGACGCTGGGATTGATGGCCTTCCTGACGGCGGCGAGGTCGACTTCCATGGTGACGTCATCGACGGGCACCACCACCAGCTCCACGTCAAAGTAATGCGCCGCCTGTAATGAGAAAGGAAACGTCGCGTAAGCGTGGTGCTGCGTGTCGTATCGTGTGCGTGTCGTGTGTGTGTCGTGCATGTCGTGTTGTATGTGTTCGTGCCTTGGCGAACGCAGCGTGGGCCGAAACTGGAACGATCCTGCACTCAGGGCGAGAAATGTATGTTGGCCATGTGGTAGTTATTGGGAGGGGCAAGGGTAGGGTACATCTGCGGCTTGATGCCGGGGTTGCGCTTCCGGGCGCTCTCCCGGTAGGTCTTGACGGCCATCAGGATGCTCTCCGTGCCTCCCGACGTCATGGTGCCGCATGTCTRGAATTCCATCCAGCCCACGTGTAAGTGACTCAGAAAAAGAAATACAAACATCAACATACTAACATACATATACACTCGGATATACATGTCTCTATATATATGCACCACAAAGAAGGAGTGGGGTGCGTTGCCTGGTCATCGCCGGCGAGCATGGTGCAGGCCATCCGCACGACCTCGGCCTCGAACTTGCGCAGGGCGGGGAAGAGGTCCGGGTACAGCGCATTGCTGTCGGCAAACAGGCGGAACACCTGGTGCTGCGTCTCCTCGTGGCTCTCCAGATCAATGTAGATCCCTCCGAATCCCTGCCGAGACCGTCGCCATCACACACGACACACACGACACACACGACACACATCGCACACGCACAAACCACTTCGTAAGTGCCACGGCCGTCACCACCCGCTGGGCGCATTAATTGGAGCACGCGCTGTACCATTAAAAAAATGAAAAAAAAATGAAAATGAAATAAAGAACTAAATTACGATCACGCGACCACTAGGGCCCGAGCTAGTGCCCGTGAGCAGGGCACCTTTCCGGCGGCGTAGGCCTTCTCGATGTTGTCGCCGCGCATGGCGCGCATGGCGGAGAGCAGGGAGTCCGAGTCGAGGCCCCGGGCGGGGATGCGGGTGAAGGTGAGGCTGCGCTCGCGGGCCAGCTCGTCGAGCTCCTTGTTCTTGACCATCACCTCAATCTTCTCGACGATCTTCTGGTTCTCCTGCTCGATCTTGCCCTTGACGCCGGGCACCACGGACAGGCCTCGGATGACCCCCACGAGCAGGGCGTCCTTCACCCCTACAAAAGCAGATATATATGTAAATATTAGTATTAAAAAACACTTATATAATTGGTGCAGCTTGGGAAGAGGGTAGCATACCCTGGAAGCCCAGGGAGAGGGCCTTGTTGACGAGCCAGATGAAAACAGCGGCCACTATGACATGCTCAACGAGAAGGAAGTCCATTTATCGGGCCAGGCGAAAGGGAAGACAGAATACAAGGGGCACGTCAGGGGCACGTTGGTGTGTGTAAGGTCGTGTCATACTCGTCCGGGTGGTTAGAGCAGGAGTATTTTGCGTCCATTTTAAAAAAGAAATGCTCCATAATTGTGGAATGCGGAACTGCCAAGGGAGTTACGGAGAATAGCTTTATTGTACAATAAAGGCCTTTTTTCCTTTGTTTCCCTGTGAACGAAGACGCCACGTCGCGGTCCATCTCCATCTTCTGAATTTGATTCTACTTCATCGATCAACGGAGTAGGTAAACGTCGTCAGGTCAAAGGAGGAAGACAGAAGGACGATGCTGCCCGATGTGTACACGATATTCGTGGGGGTGACCACATTCGCGCTACTCGTGGTGGCCTCGTGGTGCGTGGGTGAGGGTGGCGAGATTTTGGGCAAGAAGTATGACGCCTCCATTGTGGGTGGACTCGTCATCGCCTGGCTCAACACTGCCCCCGAGACCATCTTCTTCATCACCGCCCTCGAGAGCGACAACCCCCGATTCGCCGTCGGCGCCGTCTCTGGCAGCTCAATCGGTACCACCTCTACCGTATGCCGCTCAAGAATCTCCAATTAATTTTATGATAATGACCTCCTACAGTCGTGTGCACGATTGCGCTTGGCGCTTGCTTGTGGATTGGTGCTCGCGCTCGCAAGTCTGGCAAGGTCTTCCTCCAGCAATCGGTACACGCCCGTCCTCTACGCGTTCTTGTGCTACACACGGAGATGAACTCGAGCGTACTCTGCTCACATACGACACATCACATCGCATCACAGGTGAAGCAGCAGTGCTACATTCTCGGCGCATCGGTGCTGGTTCCTGTGAGCATCATGTTCATGGGCTTCAACCTCTTCAGCGCTGTTTTGGGCGTGCTGTTCTACATCGGTTTCCTCATCTACTCCCTTCAACGAGGAGAACCCTCGCGCCCCGAAGAGGAGAAGGACGAGGACATCGAAGCTATCAGTACGTCCCTCTCCCTGTCTGGGTCTGTCCGTTTCTCGACGGTCTTTGCTTATATGGTAACGCTTGCATGTGGTCGGTCGGTGGTGTCGCTGTGGGGATGGTGACAGTCGAGGAGGACGATGAAGAAGAGGAGTCCACCACCAAGGGAGTCATCTACCTGTGTGTGGGCGGAGTCATGATCTTCCTCTTCTCCAACCCCTTCATCCAGTCCGTCGTTGTTACTGCCTCTGCTTTGCAGGCACGTACCCCCGCAGTGGTATATTCGCACCAGGTCTGCTGTTTTCTCACACGGGAGGTCCCTTACCACCAACAGGTCAGTCCGACCCTGCTCGCTTTCTTCTTGGCTCCTATCGCCTCCGAGGCACCCGAGATTCTGGAGAGTATCTCTCTGTCACGCAAGGGCCATCCTCAGAGCATCAACGTCGCCTTCAGCAACCTCGTCGGCGGCACTCTTTCCAAGACCACCCTCCTCTGCGCGGTACGTGGCCTCCTCTAGTTCTGATGAGCGCCGTTGATGTGTCTCTCTCTCACATGTTTGCGCATCGTGTCGCGGCCCCGCAGATTTTCTGTTTCTACGGCGTGAGGAAGGACTTTGTGTGGGAGGCGCCCAACTACACCATCAGCCTGTGCCTCATCACGGTGTGCGCGTTCGCGGCGGCCGCCATCGGCTTTGGCTTCCACCACCAGACGCACCGCCACGGCGCTGCTCTCTTCGTCCTCTTCGTCATGTGCGGCCTCGTGCAGTACTTCCTCAACGGCAACGCCGCCGAGGAGGAGCTCCAGCAGATCGTGGCTGGTTGAGCTGGTGTCCGTGATGAAAAAGAATTTATTTTAAATTCTTAAATGCTGACGTGGCACTGGTTTCTTGCGCACGGCACATCAACCAAAGCAAACAAATCGTGCGAACACGTACAAGATGGACGCGCCTAAGGACCTGGAATTGATGCACAAGAGGGTGGTGTTCTCGATCCTTCAGTACCTGAACGGGCTGACCCAAGAAGGTGCTGCTGTGCCGGCTGGGCTCGATAAGGAGGGTCTGGAGGTGGCTGTGCAGTGCATCGCCTCGGCCTTCGGCGTGGATACTACAAATGCCGAACATCAGAGCCAGTTTGCTGTGCCCTTCCAGCTGACCGACATCTACAACTACGGCCTTCTCCATCTTGCACAGGTATGCATGAGATGTCACAAATCTTGGGCCTGGTTGATCCGCGAGCACCCGTGATTGTTCTTTTTAATTAATTTTCATCAATTTTTGGCTTTGCGTGCCGCAGCAGCAACAGCAGGCTGCCGCTGCCGAGGCTCCCAAGCCCACCGCCACTCCCGCTGGTACTGCAACAGCGATTCAAGATGGAAGAGATTACGGACGCGTAGCGCGCCACTAATACTCGCACCCACTTGCACCACAGGCCAAGAGGTGCCCAAGGAGCTCGAGAGCAAGTTCCAAACCTTCCTCAACGTGCTCGAGGGCAAGGGCTTCTTTACGGGCCTGGCCAAGGGCACTACCGGTACACCACCCTACTACTTCATCGTCTGCAGAACGTAGTGCCGTGCCTTGTGTGCTGCCGGCCTGCCCCCGCAATACTCGTCCTGCGCCTGACCAGTGCCACTTGGGTGCCACTACAGAGTACCAGAACCGCTACGAACTGGCCAAGCAGCGATTCCTCAGCCAGTACAGCGGCAGCACGCAGACCAACGCTGCCCCCGCCCCTGCGGCCGTCGACCCTGCCGTGCAGCTGCAGGAGGCCGAGAAGTTCAAGGCTCTCGGTACGTGTGGGCTTGTCAGAGACTAGAGAACTGCTGCACTGTGTGCATCGAGCTTACTGGCGATGATGGTGCGCGTGGTCAGGCAATGAGAAGCTGTCTTCTGGCCTGCCGGCTGAAGCGATCGAGCTCTACAACAAGGCCATCGCGCTGAACCCCAACAACGCCGTTTACTACGGGAACAGGTGCGTGGCTCATCTTGCTCAACCGGTGATTGCAACCGTGTTTGCTGATCGTTCCTGTTCCCCCTGCTGCACTGTAGAGCCGCTGCCCACAGCACGCTGCAGCAGCACGAAAATGCCATTGTTGACTGCAAGCGCGCGATCGAGCTCGACCCCAAATACCTCAAGGCCTACTCTCGTCTCGGGTATGAATGAACATGTGCACGCTGCAGCCGCTCACGCTGGCCTCTCCTCGCGTCGTCTATGGAGAAGAGATCCTGACCGACGGCGTTTTGTTTGTCGTCACCCCCCCCCCCAAACAGCTTCTCCCTGTTCTCTCTCGGTAAGTACACGGAGGCGATCGACCTGGGCTACAAGAGGGTCCTCGAAATCGACCCCGAGAACACTGGTACCTTCCCACCACCTTCCTTGGCACTGTCCGCAGCGG
>CACVKS010000858.1:0-13362 GCA_902749335.1 Acanthamoeba triangularis
GGTTGGTCCCGAATCTGTTGTTGGGCCGCGGGTGGGTGGGTGTCAGTACTTATCGACTCACCCATGCCCCCGCCCATCAGGTCGCACCTGGCTTTGATTATCTCAGGGAACGTGTGGGCGTTGGGAGCCTTTCGCTTCACACTAATGGCCACGATGCCGAACAATAGCACCTGACGTTACACCGCGCAGAGGGAAGAGGTTGGTGGTGCGCATTGGGGTGCATGGGCAGACTTGCTGGTTGAGCGGCGTGGTGGAGAGAAGTACCTGCACTGTGGCGCCGGCAGCGTACCTGGAAGGGCCCAGCATCCAAGAATAATATGATTAACAGGTTAGTGGTGAACAAGGAGAGGGAGGAGGGGGAAGGTGTTGCACACCAAAACGAGCCGCTGATGCCGTAGAGGTAGGCAACTGAGGTGGACTGCAGGATCGTAGCTGCCCATGTCCACTGTGACACCAACACAGACGCTGCACGCCCCAACCACAGGCAGCTGTTATCAGTTGCGTCTCTACTCGCCACCACAGGCGACTTCGTGTAGCGACAGGGCCTGTCGGCGTGGTGAACAAGAGTTTGTAACATACCCATGAGGCCAGTCTTTACGTTTCGGTCGGCTGTGCTGAACCCCTCGGCGGTGGCCTGTGTCTTGCCGTCCACGCTCGACACTAAGTGGACCAGCCCGGCCGTTATTACGGCCAGCAGACCACCAAAGCCGAGCACCACCAGATAGCCCACGTAGACCGGCAGGAAGAACACGTCGTCCACTGCCATCTTGTTCTATAACCTTCACTGGTGTCCTGGCCCCCCTTCAACTCTCCCTTCCTCTTCTTCCACTTCTAGACCAAGAAGAAGCGCCTGTCCGGCCCTCGCGGAGTTGGCTTGGGCGAGGCTCTAAGAAGGCGGTCCACCATGCCGCTTGACCAAACTTGCTCCATCGCGAGCATCCGCTCTCTGCTACTCTTTGGCGCCAAGGCCCTGATGTTCCTTGTTCTGGAATTCTGGTGTTCCTTGGTCGACAAAAAGCTGACGTCAGCCTGACTGGGAATCAGAATATTAATTTATGAATTATCGCTACCACACGGAAATAGGAGAAGGAAACGGTCGGCGACCTTGAAACTCAACCACTCAACCACTCAAGGGGCGGGCGAGGGATGGTGGCAGAGCAGGAAAGCATAAAGCACGAGTGCACATAAAGGATCTACTCAAATGATGGGTATTGATCATACTGATGGATCATAAATCGTGAGGGAGGGGAAAGAGTAGAGGGAGAGAAGACATGAACTTAGTTGATGGTCCCAATGTTCTCAACAGAGTTGAGGAACGGGAGCGGGCCGTTGAGGATGTTGTAGAGGCCTCGACTTCGCTGCCACCTCTTGCACAGGTGCTCCTCGGGCACGGTGACCTCAGGCAGGGGAATGGGCTCCTGCACCGAGCGAGAGAGTTGATGAAGCAATGAGCTGGAGCCAGACGAAATCGTTGATGAACAAGATGAGAGGGTCCGTACAAAGTCAGGCAGGCTCTTTCCGATGCCCACGACCACCATGGTCGCAAAGCAGAAGGGAAAGGTGAAGGCCGGGATACTGATTGAAGTATGACAGAGTGAGGAAATGAACGGACAGACGACTAGTCAAAGGGAACAGGAGAGCAGTACCCCCAAGGCGCAAAGGCAACTTTGAAAAAGCCAAAGAGTAGCGAACAGAAGGCGGCGTTGATTACGGTCATGACCAGCGTCTTTACGGTCGGGTAGTAGAACATTCCCTGGATTGGCACACAAAGAAAGGGCATCATACCGTAAGGCACAGACCAAGCGCCTGCGGAGACTATCATTCGTACCCCGACGGCGATTGCGCCAAGCACGGGGTTGTAACCCCACAGTCCGGCCTCAATGGCGGCGGGGTCGGCGCCCACGGCGAATCCAACAAGCACGCCGATGCCTATTCCAAGGATTAGGAAACTAGGCTGAACAGAGTAGCGGTGGAGAGAAGAGGTAGGTACAGGAGCCTAGCACGGCCATCAGGGCAGCGATAGGCGAGCAGGCCGCCAAGGCGAGGGTCATGATAACGCCGCTGGAAGTGCTACCGGCGAACATCACTTGACCTACGCCCTTGAACACCGCCTCGAACACAGCTTGGGTGTCCCAGTTGAAACCAGGCGAGGCCTAGAGAAGGATGTACCATAAGCCGACAGAGAATAGTAAGGGCCATGGGGCTGCTGTACCGCGGTGGGGAAGGACGGAGTGAACATCGCCAACGGGAAGTAGCTGAACTGGAGCGAACTGAAACGGACAACACGAGAGTGAGCCCTTTGAGAAGATATGATGGGACGAGCGGTATGGAAGACGCACGCAATGAAAAAGGCGACGGCAGTGAAGTTGAAGGCAAAAGTGAAGGGTGGAATGTTCCAAGAGCCAACCATGATGTTGCCCAAGAACATCCAGATGAGCTGCAATGGGGTCACGAGCGTCAGTCCTTTGATCCTGCCCAATAATGAGTACGGCCCACGTACCACAGAGATGCAGGCGTAAGGAATGATCATGAGAAGAGTGGGAATATTCCACTCTTCTTTCATGAATGTCACAATCGCCGCACCCACCAAGATGCCGTTGTAGCCCGTCAACCCTGTCAACTCGATGTTAGACATGAAAGTGGGGCGGGTACAAGAAGCTTGCCTCTACCTGCGCGCCTGGCCCCGATGTCCACTCCAAGCTGAGCCGCAAACCCAGTCGACGAGAACAAGCCTACAGAGCCAATGTAGGTCAAGTCAGTGGTGGAGAGGTACACTCATAAAGGTCAGACAAACCTATAAGGCAGCCAACGGCCAGCAATGGCTTTTCGATCACTAGACCGATCAACAAGATGATGCCCGAGATGGGGTTGTTCATGAAGTACACCTGGCGAGGCAAGGTGAATCAGCTGGCTGGAGCGAAAAAACATAGCTCGAGGTCGCTGAGTGTACCTGGCCACACCCGCGTAGAGTGTAATCCAAAAAGTCAAGGGGGCCAAAGGCTTTCACGAGGTTCGACCACTCGGGCATTGTTCCTGAAGGAGGAGTGGTTCAGCTCTTGCACCCGTGAGGAAGATTGGGGGGGGGGGGTGATAAGAGGTGTACCGAGGTAGTAGCTGCCTCCGCAGCCCTTCCCCCTTACTCTGGCCGCCACGGCTGCCTTCTTGCTACCGGTTTCCATAGCAGCGAAGTTCAAGTCATCATCCTCCTCCTGGATGTAGTCCTCTTCTTCCACTTCCACGTGTATCTCCTTTGGCGCTCTTCCGCCACCGCCACCGCCACCGCTGTTGCTGTTCATCCCCCCAGCCGTCTTCATCGTACCGCGTTTGGTCTGGCCCAGCCCATCTCCGCTACTCGTTACTCTGTTGAGGGTGGGCGACTGCCGCTGTGGCTGTGGCTGTGGCTGTACTGGTTGGCGCGGCTGCTGTTGACGTTGCTGTTGGCGTGGTGGTGGCTGATGCTCAATCATCTCATCTTCCTCCTCGCCAACCCCCACGAACTGCGACTCCTCTTCACGTAGCCCTTCCTCTACCTCCATCGCTCTTCTCACCGTGTCCTCCTAGATGTGCTTCGCGTGTAGTGGGTTATGCTGTTCCTCTCGACACCGCGTAGCGACTCCCCTTCTTCTCTACGACCGTTGGCGTCCCCTCAGCTGCCTCAACGGTCAGGAGACACGCAAAAACACTTAAAAAAGGAAATAGGTGCAAAACCAAAAAACGAAACAACAAAAAAAAAAACGAAATTAGAACAAGAGAGCTGGTCGAAGGGAAGTGGAGCGGGTACTCATTTTATGGTCGCGGCCCGGGTTCGCCTTCACTCGTGCTTGGTTTTGTTAGCTGGCGCGGAGCGAAGTGCGAGCATGATGACCTGGGACATGAGGGAGGAGAGCGAGGAGTAGAACGCGCCGAGGCTGGCGGCTAGGAGCATCTGCCGAGGCGAGTGATAGCCATATCGGTATGTGTAGACGAGCTGTATGCTGAGGCTGACCGCGACCACGAGTCCCAGAGCGAAGCCGATCCATTCCCAGGCGTGTGGCTTGATTTCCTCGATGCTGGTCAGCTCGCGGCGCAGCGCGTCGAGTTCATCAGGTTGCTCGACAGCTGGAATCACGGCATAGCAAGATCAGATTGCATCATCGCTTCAGTGCCTTAAGAGCGGCAGTACCCAAACCAGCGCTTTCGGCTGGTGGCAGTGCGCTCGCGCTGCTGCTGATGTGTGGGGACGGCGAAGAATAGTTGAAGGTCTCCGAGCGCTGTCCGTTCTTGTTGGCCTTCTTCCAACGCAATGCGGGTTTCGCCTGAGTAGTGAGCGTCAATGGTCAGTACGCCAACACCTAAGAATAGCAGGGGACGCACTTACCTGGTGAACCGCGATTTCGTGGATGAGGTGCATGTAGTAATAGTAAAGAGTGCACAGTGCCCACACGGCGTAGAACGCGTGGCCGGAGACTCCATTAGCGTGCGTGGTGTGGCACTCGAAGTCATCGGAGCGCAGCTTGAGCTCCTCGACAGCAGTCAAAGCCACAAAATAGCCACCAACGACCAGTACCATGCTCCCCACCAGTCCTGTATCACGAATACACCACGTGAGTGGCTGCGGCGTGCGTGTTGTGCGGCGCACGTACCTGCTTTGTTTGGGGAGAAGTACAACAGAGCAGCCCAAAGAGCACCGAGCACCAGCCGAAACTCCCAAAAGAAGAGGAACTCTCTTATGCCCTTGGGCAGCCACGGCCCGCCCTCCTGCAGCTCCACATTATCGGGGTTGAGGTGGCGCGTGTAGGGAGCCAGCTGGCACGTCTCGATGGCCGTCTAACAAAGTTCGTACGACGTACGAGCGTGAGAAGGGGCGTGCCACGGACGCACAACGAACATTGCCACTGACCACGCTGCGGGCAACCTTTGGGGGGGGGGGTACCGGATGCAGCTGCGCACTGGCAAAATAAACGAGGTAGAGTCCGCATCCAAGCAGAAAAAAGTGCAGCGGTATGGGGCAGAGCGAGGACGCCGCGGGCGTCGTCCAGTCTCGTTTCCGCGTCCCTCGCCACAACGAACCCATGACTGCCTTGGCTGCCGCTATGGTAATTGTTTTTCTATCTTTTCTTGGCAAGATTTATCTTCTTTCCTTTCTCTTTTCTGCCACACAAGCCATCTTATTCTCCTCCTCCTGCTCTCTGTGCCTGCAAAACCAACAGCTGGTGCCTTCTTCATCTCTCTTAATCTGCAAGTAGTTTGTCCCAGACATGAGTGTGGCCCCTGTGAAGGCCTCCATTGATTCACAGCTTCTTCAAGGTCTGACAGTGTTTGTCTAACCTTGGTCAAATAAATGTTTTAAAAACAGCAACACATTGATCTTGCAAGAAGAAGGGAGTGCTGTTGTGCAGCCGGCTGCCCTCACACATATTCATTTCTCTTGACTTTTCCGTTCTTCGTCGACAAATAACCTTTCTACGTTTCCAAGGGACTGTACGGCGGGGAGGCAGGCAACGGGCAAGAACTGCGGGGAGCATCTGCGGCTCTGGTTTTACATCAAAACAAGCCAGCATGGTGCGTGGACTCAATCCGCCTTTCGTAATTTACGTCTTTGAATTTACGTAATTACCGACATGTCTGATTTTATCGGCATGCTTGCTCGCAGTCGGAGCGCATCAAGATTTTCTTCATGGATGGGTCGTTTAAGACCTTCCAGTACGGGCGTGCGGATACCCTCGAAGATCTGTGGTACACCGTCGTACAGAAGCTCGGCCTGACCAACCAGGCGGCTGAGTGCTTTTTCCTCTGGTCCTCGTGCGATACTCTCGGTACAGCCCTTTGGTGCATCCATCTGTGTTGATCCCATGCTCATGGCGAGCTTACACATCATCTGAACCCTCTCTGTTGGGGATTCGTGGTACAGAGCTGCTGTGCTACACAGACGAGACGGTGGTCGAATGCGTCCAGCAGTGGCCCGCCACCTATGGCAAGTACCACGAGCGCGAGATCGGCATCATCAAGGAGTCGGCCTACGCCCTGAAGAAGCTGCGACACAAGGACTTGCCCGAACTCCAGCTCACCTTCAGGACGACCAGCATCCTCCCGCTCAGTCAGGAACGTAACATCAAGGACCCGATGGCCATTCACCTGTTCTACATTCAGGCCGTGTTCAACGTGATCGAGTCCAACTACCCCTGCGAACCCGACGTCGCAGGTGAGCAGCGCCCACACAATGACCACAGCGTGAATTTGGCCTAACGTTGACATCGATGCACACACACACACACACACCAGCTGGTCTTGCTGGATTGCAGATGCAGCTGACGCTGGGAGACCACAAGCCTGAAACGCACACGCTCGAGTACCTGAACCGATTCGTCAAGGCCTACGTGCCGCAGCACCTGAAGCGAAAGATGCGGAGCTCGAAGTGGCGCAACCGCATCATTGAGGAGCACAAGCGGCACACGGGCAAGGACAAGCTCATCCTGCAGCTGCTCTACCTGCAGCTGGTGCGACAGTGGCCTTACTACGGCTCGACGTTCTTCAAGGCCGAGTACCTTCCTGTCACCCAGAGCTTCTACAAGCAACCGTTCGAGGGCGAAGTGAGGATCGGTACAACCCTCGCCACTACATCCACACGCTAGTATAGCTTTTGTTCACTCTGACCGAGCGACGTGATTGAACAAACAACAGGCATCAACATGTATGGTCTGCACATCATCGACCCGAAGAGGATGATCATGAACACATATACCTACACAGACCTCAAGGAGTGGGAGTCGGACAAGGACCTGTTCTACTTCCTCACACCCAAGGGTGAGGTCAAAAAGCACATCTACAAGACGCCACAGGCCAACCTCGTCAACGACCTCCTGGTGCGTTGCCCCTAGAGTGCAACTTTGCCCTGATTTGAACTCTTTCGTCGCGTACTAACGTGGCGGCACCTTCGCTCGGCATTACAGTGGGACGTGATCAGCGACTTGGCGCAACACGTGAAGAAGATCGACACTATCAGGGAGAAGCAGGGCGGCTCGCGCATCATCACCCAGAAGGCCATCGAGACCAAGTACCGCAACACCGTCCTCTCCCCCTTCCACGAGGACAGCAAGGGCAAGGAGAAGGACGAGCTGTGAGGCGGCCTCGCGACCCCCGGAGTCATTTTTTCCCCCGCGCTGCGTTGTCTTCTCTCCTCTTTTCTCTTTTACCTCTGATCCCCAAACATTGTAAGTAGTACCATCCACACCTAAATCGGCGTTTAAATGAAGCTCTTCTTCTGCATCATCGTCGCCTTGTGATTTGTGGTTGTGTGGGTTCTTCTGGATGGTTGGCATAGCCCTCTGCTTTTCATCGTCATTTCTTCAGCCGGGCACACGGAGCACAAGTCCCCGGCAGCGGCCGCTCCGGCCAAGGTCAACCAACCACGGCCTATTTTTTCGCTGCCAGAAAGCCGCGAGAAAGAGAAGCAACGGCGGCAGACCAGAACGACAAACGAAGAGGCTGATCGATTGGTTCCATCCGATCGATCCATCACAAGCCTGCTTCTCGCCGTCGGATCATCGTTCAGCTAAACGAAGAAGGCGTGGCAGATTGCACAGAGAATTGATTAAAGGTGAGATTCGAGAGATAGGAAGAAAGGGCACCCATTCCATCTTGATCTCGCGATGAAGAAGGAATCGAAGCGCAAGTGGGTCACCCGCTTCCGTAATGTGGCAACACGAAAGAAGAAGGAAAGGAAGATTAAACTCAAGGAGAAGAAATCGGCCACTACGCGTATCAAGCCTTGGTTCGAGAAACATCTCATCGAACCCATCGCCTCGTCGAAGCTCGCGAATTGGCTCCCCTTCCTTCGCCGCGAACCCACGACGGGCGAGCGCGTCATTCGTGTCAACGATCGGGAAGCCAACAAGCACCAGCGCTTCAAGAACAACGCCATCTCGACCACCAAATACGGGCCTATCACCTTCTTGCCCAAGAATCTCTACGAGGTACGCTGCGCCGGCTGCGTCTTGACGTTCAGCTTCGTTTTGCATGAGCTGACTTCATTTTTCAATTAATTGTGATGCAGCAATTCAAACGTCTTGCCAACTTGTGGTTCTTGATCGTAGCCGTGATTCAGGTAAGAGAAACACCACTGCACATATATTTGTTTTTGCTTCCGTTCCCCTGTGCTCACCCTGTTTGATCCGCAGCTTATCCCTGGCGTTTCGCCCTTGAACCCTGCTTCATCTATTGTCCCGCTGGTCTTCGTGTTGCTGGTGACGGCCGTCAAGGAGGCCTTTGAAGACATTGTACGTCCATCCCTTTCCGCTTCGTCCCTGGCCTCTCGCCTCCACTCACCTCCAATTGTGCGTGCACTACAGAAACGTCGCGTTTCCGATACGAGAGTGAATGGGCAGAAGGTGCTCCTCTACGACGGCGTCGAGTGGACTCCCGTCAAGTGGAAGGACGTCCGCGTGGGTGACATCCTCAAGATCAGGAACAACGAGACCATCCCGGCCGATATGGTGGTGCTTCACACCAGCGACAAAGACGGCCTCGCCTACCTCGAGACGGCTAACCTCGATGGGTACACACCGCTCTTTGCGGCCTCATACATTGCTCTTCGCAGCTGACGGTTCGCGTGACCTGCATGTACAGAGAAACGAACTTGAAGGTGCGCCAAGCCCTTGAGGAGACGACTGATGCCCTTCACGAGCACTCGGCCATCAACAGCTGGAATGGTAGCGTTGCCTCCCATGGACTGGACTGGACCCTCTTTTTCGTGACTACACGACTCACACCTCTCCTCTATCGTTGCCCAGCCCAAGTCAAGTATGAGCGACCCAATCCCGAGCTCTACAATTTCGAAGGTGCCCTGATCATCAATGACCACGAGGACGACGCCATCCCGCTTAACCTGGAGCAAACCCTGTGGAGGGTACACCGACCTTCTTTTCTTGCGAGTGAATTTCGGACCACGCGGTCTCACATGCGTGTCAGGGCTGTACCTTGAGGAATACGGAATGGGCTGTCGGCGTCGTTGTGTTCACCGGCATGGACACCAAGGTGATGAAGAACGCCCGAGATCCGCCTTCCAAGCGCAGCCGTCTGGAGATCGAAATGAACCGAGCCCTTATCACCATTTTCCTCTTCGCCATCGTCGTTGATTTCATCGGTGCCGTCATCTCCGGTGTCTGGTCCGAGACCCGCGGGTTCGACCACTGGTACGTCCGTACTTTACTCCTCGGTCGTACTTCTTGTTGTCTGTGCCGGGGTTCTAAGCAAATGCCTTTTGTTGATCCATGGTGCAGGTATCTCCAACTCAAGAACATCCAGAGCAGCGCTGCGGTCATTGGTCTTGTGAGCTTTGCCAGCTGGCTCATTCTGTGCAACGTCATCATCCCTATTTCGCTCTACGTGTACATCGAGCTGGTCAAGCTGGTCATGGTACTTCGATCCACCTGCTGATGCGTGCTGAATGGGCATTCGCTCACAGGGTGTTGATGACAGGTCTTCTGGATCAACATGGACGTGGAGATGTATCACGCCGAAACCAACACTCCTGCTCGTGCCAACACCTCCAATCTTGCTGAAGAGTTGGGCCAAGTACGTAGTCTGCAGCCACTCTTGCGCGAGCTGTATTCTCATCGGGGGTTTGCTGTTGTTGTTGCTGTTGTGCCTCAGGTCGAATACATTTTCAGCGACAAGACGGGTACCCTTACGTCAAACGAGATGTTCTTCATGCGCTGTTCCATCATGGGCAAGGCCTACGGCGAAGACCTCGAGGCGGTTGAAGACGATCATGAGAAGACGAAGGACGACTTCAAGGCCCCCACCGACCACGCCGAAGAGGCTGAGGAACGCCCCGAGGTACTCGTTCCTCGCACAGTTCTTGCACAGTTCTCCGAATGGTTGCCCGATTCAGAGGCTCATCACGCACTATTTGTCTCCTCCGTCCGCAGGCGTATATTTTCAAGGATCCTGAATTGAAGCAGGACGTGCACGACACGGCGTCCGATCCCGCGCTGTTCTTCCGTATTTTGGGCCTGTGCCACACAGTGCTCGTCGAGCAGCAGCAGCAGGGCGATGAGGACACAGTTCCCGAGCGCAAGGATGGCGAGGACGAGCAAGGTATCCTTTGACTGTCATCCCCCATTTGCGCGGAGATGGCCACGCGCTAACGGATCAACCTCGGCGCATCCTTTTGCGTGCAGTGGCTGAAGCGCCGCGAGGAATGAATGGGCTCACCTACCAGGCCGCCTCGCCCGACGAAGCCGCTCTTGTGGAAGCCGCGCAGAAGCTTGGCTTTGAGTTCTTTGTACGCGATTCTCCAGCGGACAGTGATCGAGTGATGAGCTGCTGAAATTGGTTTGTGGTTTGGTGGAACTAGGCTCGCGACCAGCACACTGTCTCCATCCGTGTGCACGGCGAGGAAGAGCAGTGGAAGCTGTTGAACGTGCTCGAGTTCAACTCCGACAGGAAGCGAATGTCCGTAATTGTGGAGGACCCGTTCGATGGTACTGCCCCCTTTCCTGCCCGCAGCGTTAAGGACAGCATTGGGCTAACCAGCCCAACCACAGGCAAGATCAAGCTCTTCTGTAAGGGAGCCGACACGATGATCTACGATAGGCTGGCTGATGGCCAGGACGAACTCAAGGTATGTTTTCCGTTATGGCAAGCGACCATTGAGCAGTGGCAGCAGTGGGTCGGTGGTTTTGACACATACACTTTCTCTGTCACAGGAAACGACGATGCAGCATCTCGAGATGTTTGCCGCCGATGGTCTTCGCACGCTGTGTTTGGCTGTGAAGGAGCTCGATAGGGACACCTATGACGAGTGGAACGCCAAGTACAACCAAGCCGCCCTCCAAATCAGTGGCAGAGAGGCTGCGGTACCTACTACCTTGCTCGCTGGCCTTCTCGTGTTTCCCACCTGACACTTGCTCTATTGCATTCGCTTGTTCCAGATTGATGCCGTCTCCGAGGAGATCGAAACGAACCTGATGCTTGTGGGCGCTACTGCCATTGAGGACAAGCTGCAAGACGGAGTGCCTGAGGCCATCGCTACTCTGCTCAGTGTACGCCCCTCTTTACTCGAGCTCTCTTTCCGCCATGGGACCACTGACGCTGACAGTGCTCTCCCTGACCATTCAAGGCCGGTCTCAAAATGTGGGTGTTGACGGGCGACAAGATGGAAACGGCCATCAACATTGGTTACTCATGCTCTCTTCTGAACAACAACATGAACAAGATGGTGTTCAGGTACATTCCCATTCGTCTGCGGGGTAGGCGGAAGAGCCGACCAGACTCACTTCTTGCTCCATATAGCTCCGAGCCGATGGAGGGTTATGAGGACTACACAGTCACCAACAGGGACTCAGCCATTGACGCGCTGGAGAGCTACATCAAGCTGCACTTCCCTCACATGCCCAAGTGGACTCCCGGACCCGACCCTGACAGTACGTGTCGTCTCTTCTTTAGCCTTACATATCCTATTACGGCCACGAGGGAAGCACACCGATTTTCGAAACCAGTCGTTTCGCGTAATTATGATTGTACAATTTGTGGTCCAACCAATGGCCTCACCTTGCTTCCCTCTCTTCTTCCTCTCCTTCTCTCCCTCCAGCCATGTCCAAGAGTGAGAGAATGGGTGGCATGGAAATGGAAGTCATAACTGCTCGCACATCCTCCTCAGGAGACGAAGCCGACATGGTCCGCAAGGGATCTCACCTCGATGACAGTGATTCTGGTACGGGCTCTCCTCCACTTCGCACCACTCGTTCCTCGCCGATTTGTTTGTTCTCACACATCCCCCTCCCGCAAATGAAGAGGATGGGTGGAACGGCAAGCGAAAGGAGCGCAAGCCCGTCAAGAAGGGAGGCAAGGAGCTAGTTGACGGCCACGAAGGCGAAGACCTGGATGATGACGATGACGAGGCCACCGGCCCGATACGTACGCGCACCCTGCCTGCGGCCTGGCATCACATCTCCGCAGCAGCCAATTCGGGCACAGCCGACTGCTCGTACTCAGTTAACTTACTCAACCCCTTACACAGAGTATGCGCTCATCATCGATGGCAAGTCGCTGGCGCGATACGTGCCCTCGAAGGGACCCTTCACAGACGTGTCTGCCCGTTTCCTGGCCCTGGCGATGAAGTGCAAGGTGGTTATCTGCTGCCGCGTGTCCCCGCTCCAGAAGGCCCTCGTGGTCCGTCTGGTGAAGAAGGGCATCAACGCTACCACTTTGTCCATCGGCGACGGCGCCAACGACGTCCCCATGATTCAGGAGGCTCAAGTCGGTAAGTGTCTTTCTCTTCTGGTTCCTCCATTTGCCGTTGGCGGCAGCTCATCGGTTGACATTGCTTCTACTCGGCTACGCGCAGGTGTGGGTATCAGCGGCAAGGAAGGCCGACAGGCAGTCATGGCGGCCGACTACGCCATCGCCCAGTTCCGCTTCCTGGTTCCCCTGCTACTCGTGCACGGTCACTGGTCGTACCGCAGGATGGCAGTGCTGCTGCTCTACTCCTTCTACAAGAACATCATCTTCGCCTTGGTCAACTTCTGGTTCGGCATCTTCTCCGGTTTCTCTGCCCAGGTACTACCTATGGTCCCCACGCCATACACGCGCCTAGAGTAGTCTGTACTGACACTGTAGCCTCGTCCGCTCTTTACAGACCTTGTTCGACAGTTGGGCCGTGTCCGTCTACAACATCTTCTTCACCGGTTTGCCCATTCTGATGGTGGCCATCTTCGATAAGGCCACTTCGCGCCAACAGATCCTGCAGTACCCCAAGGTCTACGAACGAGGCATCAGGAGCAAAGACGTACGTCGACTCGTCGCGTAGTTGGCTCTCGCGTGGGTTTGAACGTTGGAGCTAATGTCCGTGCGGTGGTGTCTCTCTCTTTTCCCTACAGTTCTCGCGCTGGGACTTCTGGGGCTGGCAGTTCCTTGGCATCGTGCAGTCGATCATCATCGCCTTCTTCGGATTTGCTTCGTACATGTACTCCGACGTCTCGCACGATGGAGGAGTCCTCGACTTGTTCTCCATGGGCGCGACCATCATGACCTCAGTCATCTACGTGGTGTCGGTGAAGATCGCCCTGATCACCAAGTTCGTACTCCCCTCTTTGTTGTCTGGGTACAGGCTGCCGATCCTCACCTCGCGCCCATAACAGTACCTGGACGGGCTGGAACCACTTCGGTCTGTACTTCAGCGTGTTCCTGTGGTATGCCTTCTTGTTGATCTACGGCCTCATCCCGCCCAACTCGGTAAGCCTCCCCCCCCCTCCATTCGCTACGCTCAAGTGCTTGTCCTGACTGTGATGTGCTTCTTTCTATTCACCTGCGTTGTTCACAGGTCCTCAGCGGAAGTGATCTGTGGTGGAAGCCCTACAACTTCATGGCTTTGGCCTGGTT
>CACVKS010000859.1:0-17547 GCA_902749335.1 Acanthamoeba triangularis
CCGTAGCCGCCACCGTATGCGGCTGGGGGAAAAGGAACAATAAAATAAATAAATAAATGGCCTCATAAAAAAACAGACCAGAGGTCGTATAATAATATGAACATATCATTTAAAAAATACAAACGGGGAAAAGAAAATAAGAACAGTTCTATTCTGAGGAAATCGGCATATTTTTGCAAAAATAAAAAATAAAAAATCGAAATAATACGTACCGGGTGAGGAAGGTGCGGAGTTGTAGGAGAACTGCTGCTTCTGCTGTGGTGAGTACATCGCCACTGTTAGGGGTGAGGGATTGTCTTGAATTGATTGATTGAGGCTGCGGGGCAGAGCGCCACAGCAACCAAGTGCTCTGGTTGCCCATTCGACGTTTGAATTCGGGAGAATCGACCAAACGAGACCAGCCCTTTAAGGTGGTAGTTACCTAAAGTGGTAGTTTGCCCCTTCAAGGCAAGGGAGCCGTTTGTTACAAGAAGAGTGCCCGTCCCGTGAAACGGGTCTTCCGGCATCGATGCTTTAGGTCGCTCGTTCCTTAAATCGGTTTCCGTGTTATTGTGGATAAGGTGAAAAGTAAACTCTAACTATAGTCATAACCTTGCTTTATGCTTATAAAGGTTAGAAAAGGAGAAAAGAAACCTTTCCTCAGTTATGGTTGCAACTGCTTGCTTTCAGCTTGTGGTGCATGTGCACGCACCCTCTGCGTATCTATGTCACGTTGGGTGGCGAGAAAATCGTGGGTGGCGGCTGATCGCCAACCTCAAGCCATTCCGCAGGTCTGCCAAGGTGTGGCAGTAGGCCCCTCAGCTTGGGAGTGCTTCGCGCTTATTTGGAATTTCTTATTATCGCCGATAATCGACAATTCCGCTCTGTTCCTGATTGGTCTAAATGAAAGAAAGCGAAATTTCGCTTGTCGAAACACCACGACCTTTTTTCCGACTGGCGCTCCGAATTATGCGGCGCGAGGAACGCCACTTTTTCAGGGTCTCCTCGCCGATCACCATAAGCCGGGGAGGATAAAAGTGCGCCGGCGCCCGGTCGGGGGTTTTAGCCCCATCTGGCGATAGACCACACCAGGGCCTTTTACCGGCCAACCCCATAAAACCAACCGACCCACACACCCTTCGTACCTCTCCTCTAGCTCAAAGCACAACAAAAGAACCAGCTACCGACATCAAGACATGGCGACCTCCTGCGACATGTTCAGGAGTCAACAACAAGAGGCCGCGCGGGCGCTGTTCGAAATGAGCGGGCTCGTGATGACTGCGAACACGACGACCACTTCACCACCACCGATGTTGGGCGCACCTCTCTACCTCCTGCCCGGCCTCCATCCACGCCAACAGCAGCATCCACCCAACCTCCTCAACCACAATCCTCCTCAACTTCATCAGCTCCTTCCTCCTCACCTCTTCATGGGTGGAGGAGCCCTCTTCGTGCCGACCTTCCCGGTCTTCCCCACCAATGCCGCGGCGGCGACTACTTCGCCTGCGACGGTTACATGCCAGAACCCGTCGGCGGCCGGCGAGAAGCGCCTATCGGTGGCCTACCTCCTCAACTCGGACGAGCCCCCGTCGACATCTACGCTGACGACGCAACCGCCCACCTTCATCAAGCAGGAGGAGCCCTCTTCGCCCCCTCAAACTCACCACCAACCCAAGCGCAAGGCGTCTAGCTCGGCTAAGAAGAGTCAGGCCAAGCGAACCAAGACCGCCTCTACTTCCTCTACTTCTTCTTCGCCACCTTCTACGCCGCCATCGCCACCGACCGCGACGGCGTCGACCACGACGGCCATGGCCGCTACGTTCAAGGGCGACCTCAGTCTGTTCCCCCATCTGCAGCTCCAGCTCCAGCGCGAGCAGCTCGACCCACAGCAGCACACCGAGCTCGTGCTCAAGGTGTGGAACCGCCAGCAGCAGGTGCTCAAGCTCCAGCAGCTCCAGCAAAAGAAGCAGGAGCTCAAGGCCCAACGCCTCCAGCAGCGCCTCAAGCGCAAGGGCCATGGCAAGGCCGTCGTCGAGTCGACCCCCGGTTCTCCGCCCGCTTCGTCTTCTACAGCGTCGCCTTCATCATCGACGCCAGCCTCACCGACCAGCTCTACATCGTCTGCCGACGTGGTGTCGGCGGCGCTGCCCACGCTCGACGAGATCCTCAACGGAGCCGACGCCCAGGTCGACGAGGCGAGCGACGAGGACAACTCGAACATGAAGAAGAAGACGAATTCGAGTAGCGGAGGCGCGGACTCGAAGAAGCCACGACGACGCATCACGGCGCAGCAGGTCGCGGTGCTCGAGCAGGTGTTCGCCGTGGAGCCTTTCCCAGGGCCGTCGACGAAGAAGGTGATAGCCAAGAAGCTGGGCATGCAGGAGCGTAGCATCACCATCTGGTTCCAGAACAAGCGCGCCCGCCTAAAGCGCATCGAAGGAGGCCACGGCGACAACAACAACGGCGGCAGCAACGAGGGTGAGGGCGGCAGGCGCGAGGTGACCTTCCACAACCTCGCCGTGGGCTTCGACGGCAAGCTCGACATGCTGCCCGAGGACTTCTGAGTCCCTACTGCACACAATATATTCTCTGTACATAGCCCAAGATACTCAAATGTAAATACGATTGATAGGATGAACGCGCACTTCTCTTTCGGATGGAGATCGAATGATGAATCTTGGCTGCTCTTCTTGGCTTGGGGTGTGGGGAAAAAAAAGTGGTTAATTTTGCACCTTTTTCCTTTTCCTCTACCTTTGGCTTTGCTGCGGTCAGACTTCGCCTGTTGAGTCCCTTGCGCACTTGAAGACCAGCATGTCGTTCTTGCAGAAGATGGGCGTCTCGGTGCGTTCATGGAAGGAGTTCAGCAACACGAACAAACTCCAGCTGCCCAGCGTGTCCAACCCCAACCTTCTCCTCCAAAGGCTTCAGACTAATGTGATGCATTGGTCTGGAAACTACCTCATCATCAGCGCTGTCATCTTTGGCTATGGGCTGTACGTCGACGCCACTCGTCCTCATCAATTCATTCCTGCATCTCTCGTAGCGCAAAATCGCACCCAATTCTCCCAATCTCTCCTCCCACTTTGCATCTCCTTGGATTTGTGAGGAAGGCTTCTTCTCACCCATCGCTGTCCTTTAGATTCGCGGCTCCCCTCATGATCGTGGCGATTGGATTCGCATTCCTGGCATACTCGTACTTCATGGTCATTAATGCAACCCCCATGCGTGTTGGCGGCACTGAGGTAGCGTCCAGTCCAACACCGCCTCTCCTCAACCCCTTGGCCCACGCTCTCATCTATTATTCTCTGTTCCTCTTCTTCTTCTTCAGCTCAACACGAAGCAGAAGATCGGTGGCGTGGTGGCCATCACCGCCTTTCTCTTCTTCATCACGTCGGGCTTCACCATCCTCTGGGTAGCCGGCATCGCCGCCCTCGGTACGCGCACACGACCCTGCGACGCGCGTCTGCGTTTGACGCGTACACACTTCTCACACGGCGTTTCTTCGCTGGCGGGCGATGGTGGCGGTGGTGCAGTGGTCCTGTTGCACGCGGCCTTGCGCCAGCCGTCGCTGGGCAGCAAGGTGTCGTCCTTCCTCGACCACTTCTCGCCCGACGGCACGGGCCAGGACCCTGTGGCGCCCTTCCAGGACGTCTCCGAGGCCATTCAGGACATGCAGGACGACGCTGACCAGCAGCAGGCAGCCATGCGGCGGGAGGAGTGGGACGCCCAGCGCGAGCAGTACCACCAGTTCGCTTCACAGCTGCGGGTACTTTTCTCACTTTGCCTTTCGCTCGTGTGTGTCGTGTTGCGTGCGTGCGGGGTTCCATCGCCCAGGCCGGCGGCTCACCTCCACTACCCCATCATCCACACACACGGGCAGACCAAGTACGACCTGGCCCCACAGGAGCCGAAGGACACGGTCTAGAGACTCCGGCGGTGGTCGAAGCGGGGGCACAGCGAGGCGAAGCCCCTCAATCACCCACCACCACCACTACCGCTCCATTCATCCACTCCACTCCGCTTCACGTTTTCATTCCATTCACACCTTAAGAGAGAGAGAGAGAGAGAGAGAGACCACAACACGAAACGCACACTCCGCTTCGCCCGACTCACTGGTTCCACACACAGCAATCGCCGCTCATCGTTTCCTGTTGTTGTGCACACCAACCAATCCGCGCCGTCATCAGACCAACGACACACGACACACACGACACACACGACACACACGACACACACGACACACACGACACACACGACACACACGACACACACGCGACACACACGACACGCATAAATGGTACGTACGCCTTCGGGGAGAGGGTATTCGGTGAGGGCGTCGAGCACGGCGCATCCGCCGTCCCTCTCGAGCTGCCGCGTGGTGGCGTGGTCGAGGAAGGCGCCCGACCTCCGCTGGGCCAGCACGATCGTCGCCGCCGACGCCGTGATCGAACCCCGGCTGCAGTGCGCCAGATGGAACCTGCGCGTGTGCGTGTGCGGTGAGTTGCGTGAACGACACACGCGTGTGTGCGTGCGGTGTGTGCGGTGGTGCGTGCGATGCGTACAGATGGAAGGTCTCCATTTCGAGGGAGGCCACGTCGGGGTGGATCTCGAGCACCTCGTCGAGGAGGGTCTCGTTGTAGTCCTCGAAGTGCGTCGTCACACGACCTACCGCCCGCCCCCACCCGTTCATGAGCTCGTGTGTCGTGCGTGCGCGTGTGCGGTGTCGTGTGTCGTGCGTGCGCGCGCGTGTGCGGTGTCGTGTGTGCGGAGTCGAGGAGCACACGCCACCTTGGCTGCTGTAGAAAGAGTCGCCGGTGATGTTCAGTCCCCGGTGGATGATCTCGGGCCGCACCGACTTCTCGAGCTTGGCCGTAATCTGCGCCCACGGGCGGCACACGTCAGCCCACGCGTCGTTGCACCAACCACCGCCACCACCGCACACACACGACAGCGAGGGAGGCGTGGCGCGGGTACTAGTTCGGAAAGGGTGGCGTCGGCGGGGAAGATCGTAGAGAGGGCGTAGTAGTCGAGGGCCTTGCGCGCGCCCTCCTTCTGGGCGCTCTCCAGGAAGGCGTCGTACTTCCTCGTCGCGCAAATCGAACCCTAGAATAAAAAAATAAAATAAAATGATACATTATTATTATTATTATATTAAAGAATAACAATAGTATTCGAAACGTATTATTATTATTGTAACGTTTCTCGAGATATTAATAATACTAATAATAATAATATTCAAAAATGATTACCTTGGAGGCGACGCAGATGGAGCCGATGGGGATGTCGGTCTGCGGGGTGCCGCACGTGCCAAAGCGAGCGATCACCATGGGTCCCTCCACGATTGCCCTGCAGCGCCAGCCCGTGTGAGATGCTGCTGGGAACACGACGCACACACGACGCACACGCACACACACGACGCACACGCGTACCTGCACTCGCGCACAACAAAATCGATCATGGGAATGCCCATGCCCGTGGCGATGATCGTCATCGGAACCTGCAACAGCAACACAAATAGAAACATGGTCATTACAGATAATAAACATTTGGTTAATATATATATATATATAAATATAAATATCTATCTATATATATATATACATATATATACGTAGAAACACAGTTGTATTCATTGCTTACCCCCTTCCGGCGTCCGGTGTGAATGACGAAGCCGCGAGTGGAGGCACGCGTGAAGGTCTTGGACGGATCGTCGAAGAAGGTGGCCAGGAGCGCCGCACGCCCCGAGTCGCCCACGCTGAGAATCCTGTTCGCCACTGCACACGACACACGCCGACAACACGACACGCACGCCCACATGTGGCACACGCCACACACGCCACACACACGCGCGCGCGTAGACGGGTTGTGTGAACAACGGTTGCGGGAAGAGACCAGACCGGCTGGAGATGAGAAAGATGGATGGAGATGAGGGTGCACGCGCGGGCTACCTTCGCCGGCCTTGACGCCCAAGTGGTAGACCCGACCCTCGGCATCCATGGGGAAGTTGGCATTCGACAAATCGCCCACCTACGTCGCGAYGAGTGCCGATTTTGTTTTAATGAATGAAAAGATTTAATTAAAATTAAAAATGAACAATGGACCGGAAATCGAATGTATTGAAAAATAAATTTAAAATAAACGGGCCTGCGGGTGCTGGGTACCTTCTTGGGATCGATGGAGGAGGAGGGCTTGGGGGTCACTTGGATCTCCACTTCCGCCACCTTCTTCTCTTCGCCCTGAGTCTGCATGGTTGGTCGGTCGGTTGGTCGGTTGGTTGGTTGGTGGATGATCTTTGACGATCGCGTTCGCGTTGCTCTTCTCGGCCTCTGGCGATACAAAAAAATAAACAGAAGTTTACTGTCTTGGCTTTTATGTGTGTATTTAATTACCCATTGTTATATGTTTTTATTATTATTATTTATTTTTCGCCGATAACGAAACAGCCAACGAACGTTTGTTGTTTTGTTCACCGGTTGATCCCACCCAATCGCGCAACAGCTTCATGAAGGCGTCGGGGAGGGGGTGGCACGACGACGACGACGATGGTGATGATGACGAGGTTGCTAATGCTTGGCGTCTTCCTGCGGCTCAGCCTTGGTGTCCTTGCGCACGACGCCCTTGTACCCCTCCTTCCAGTGCATCTCGCGGATGTTCTGCATCGAGAGGTACTCCCGCTTGATGACTTCCGCGATTTCCTGATGGTGTGTCGTGTGCGTGTCGTGTCGTGTGTGGTGCGTGTGGTGAGCCATGACGACACTCTCACCGCGCACGCTCACCGATGGTGCGACACCATCATGGAAGGGTAGAGAGAGAGAGAGAGAGAGAGTACCTCAGCATCACGGAACTCGCTCCAGTTGACCTTGATGACGGGAATCACTCTGCTGATATCAGCAATGAAGACCTCGTAGGCGTTGTACAGGTTTTGCAGGTATTCGAGTGGGATCGTCTTCTCACACTCCCGGGCCCTGCGTTGATTCAAAGGCAAATGAATGTGAGTCCGAGGGTGTCGGGAAGAGCGAGCGTGTTGGTGTGGATGTGAAAGCACGAACCGTCGCTTGATCCGCTCGATGCTCTCCTCGGGCGTGACGTCCAGATGAATGATCACGTTGGGCTTTTTCTGTGTGATGTAGATTACAGTCAACTAAGCATGTTGTTTCTCGCAAGGCTGCTTGAGCGATGCACAATCGAACAGGGTACCATGAAGTTGGACATGTTGGCAAACAGATCGAGGTAGGTGCGGTAGTCGCGCTCCTCCATGAGCTCGCTGTCGCGAAGCATCTTGGCTGCGGTCATGAGGTGAGTGAGTGGCGTGAGTGTCATTTGTGGTTCACAAAGCGCTCACAAGACAGAGGACGCCAGTACCGAACACGCCGTCCTCGTAGATCGTTCGGTCTTGGATGCCGCCCTTCCCCGACCAGATGATCTGCTGTTGCTGCTCGTCCAGGACAATAAAGTTGTGAAAACAGCAACTACGATAGAATGGTGGGTCTATCGCTCACCACAGCACGAACTGGTACCTGGCGGAAGCGGTTGTTGAGCAAGTAGATCTGCAGAGGAAAGCTGTACTTCTTGGGCTCTGCACAGGGTGAAGCGCAGAGCAAGATCAGCCATGACAAGCAAAATGACCTGGTCGGCACGTGTGCAGCCTACCTTTGTAGAAGTCGGCCAAGTATGCGTTGTCTATCACCGGCTCAAAGTAGACGGGCAGATCTGAGATGCGCCGCAGAGTGAGCCTGACACAGAGAACGTGGAGAGTCATCTGAATGAAGAGGCGTACCCAACACTTTGCCTAGAGCGGCAGACAGGGTACTTTTACCAGCACCAATCTGCTCGGAAATTAGTTAAAACTGCTTGCACGACGCAATCGTGCAATGCGTACCAGGCCGCTGATGCCAATGTGAAGATTCTCAAGGCACAAAGTCTCATCTGGCCTCGTGTAGCTCGATTGCGCGTTCATCTGAGAAGACTTCGAGGAATTTAGACCAGGCGACTCACGATTTGCGAGTAATGCACGAACCTCCATATCTATGTGCGATTGTGTTTGGTGCCTATGTCTCCTCTTGTCTCCAGCTGATCGATGCGAAGGTTGTTGTCAATCCTCGCGCTACACGGCAATCTTCCCGCCAACCGAAGCCGCCATGCCAGCGAGTGCTGACGTCAGCAGATAGACGTTTTTGGCGGCATTATTTTTTGGCGCTTTTTGAGAACCGTACCGGTCGCGAGCAGCGGCTAGTAACGAACACTCATGGGTGGCGCGGGAGAGGCCCTCTGCTCATGTTGAGGGCACCGTCAACAGGTCTTTTTCCACCAACTTGCGTCGTCGTATCCACCTCGCCAGCTCGCGTGCTGCAGCAACCATTCACGGTGCTCGAGATCGACAGAGAACGCCACACACAAAACATCTGAGCATGGACGACGAATCGAACGCCAGTAGTAGCGGGAAGATGCGGATTGACGCCTTGGTCTCTGCCCAATCGATCAGCCCCACCGCGCCCAAGTCGGCGTCGTGGCTGGCTACCAACGGCGGCAACGGCGAGCAGCACCAGATTCGATCTCTACACATGCTGCTCATCGAGGCGAAGCGGGCCGCACTCGAGGACGCCTTCATCGAGAAGCGCAAGGAGCAGCAGTTGCGAGCGACGACCGGTTCCCTGGACCAGCCTCAGCTGCGGCCAGCGCTGTCCACGATCTCTTCCCTACCGAACCCCATTCCACCATCTTCATCTTCTACGAAGACGACCTCGTCGACGTCGGGCGTTCTCAACAAAAGTATCTTTTCGCGAGGACTCCACATCGGTGCGGCGTCATCATCTGTCGAGAACCTGAGCTTCAGCGTGCTCAATCGAACGAACGGCCCTGCCACCAAAACCCTACGACTATCACCCGCCGCCGAGGCCTCCAAGGAGAACATCGACGTCAACCGCCCCGCCGACGTCGAGATGAAGATCATTTCAACGACCCCATCCTCTACTCTTCAGCAGCAGCCACAACCGAAGCTTCTCAAGCTCACCCTTGGCGCAGGGCTCCCGCAGCAGCGACGACCACTCTCCAACCTCCCCACGCTCACGCGAACACACTCCTTCCCGCCGGCCACCGCCTCGTCTCCTTCGACGCCATCCCGATCGACGACGCTCAACGTGAGGAAGAGGAGCCTCGAGGCTTCCCCATCTACAGCCGCGTCGGCACGCATTCTCGTCCAATCGCTGCCCAACGTGAAGATTCACGTGCAGAAGAAGATCAAGCTCATGCCGCGACCCGCCGGTCAAGTTCAGGCCCGACCAGAGGGCGTGAAGAACGTGCTCGTTTACCACTTCTGAGTGGAGATGGAGATCGCGAGATGAGCGAAAGATCGAAAACGCGCGAAACGCGACGCGCGAAAAACGCAACCACAAAACGCGCGTTTGTTTTTTGGCGGGAAAAGAAAGGAATGTGTGTACACTTGGAGGAATTTACCCTTCTGTCCAATCCGGCAATTCGCAGACGGATTATGCTATTATTACTATTATTATAAAAAAAAGAAACCTGTGGTTCGACGAAGCAGAGGGTAGAGCCGCAGCACTTTCTCCAAGGGGCGTGCTGAGGCTGGTATATCAACATGCCAGTAGTGTGACAGTGCATGCGTGCCACTCAATCCTGATGATTGATTCCTTTTCGTCCATAACATGATCGCCCGCAATGCGCGTCCGTCCCACACGCATGGCGCCAGGCAAAAGAGGATATCGCCCCACCCAGATTTGAACTGGGGTCCCAGGTACCAGAAACCTATATGCTGCCAACTACACCATGAGGCGTCATGCTGAGGTGCCGCCTTTTCGTAGCTGTTGTATGCGATACAAACAAAGCGAACCCGCCCGTGCCGATCTGCGCACTTTCACCAAGTACATTGCACACCAAACGGCTGATCTTTTGTGCTTGCCAGCCCCAATCAAGGTGGCCTAAACAAGCACTTGGCCTGCCTGATCCGATTAGGTGTGTCTGTTTAATGAAGCTCTATATTCTTATCATATTCACGCGTCAATACAGTGACGAGCACCAAGCAAGTCAAGGAGTCAAAGGGCGGAGCTCGTCGCTTTTTGTCTCCAATGTAGCTTCGCCGTTGATGTCATCCGCCTCTGCGGGCAACGGCTTGTAACCCGTCTTGTGCTCCGGAAAGACGAGGAATACAACGCAGCACGCCACAAACGCAACCACTGAGTTGGCCGTCACCACCCAGTACACCAGCCCTGCTCAATCGACACCAGCGATGTTATTATTAGCCGACAACATTAAAAAGCTATGCACCACAAGGGGGCGTACCGGGGTCGTCGTATTCGGAAGAGAAGTGAGCGAACAAGGAGCTGTACATAAGCGGCCCGGCGAAGCCTGTGAGGGTCTTGAGACCGGACAGCACGCCCATCAGCTCGCCCTGCTTGCTGGGGCCGTATTGCTTGGAGATGATGCCCTTGCTGATGGGCATCGCCATCATCGACAAGGTACGGAGCAGCATGAGCGGGTAGATGTAGCCCCCGCTGGGTATCACCGCGTACGGCCACGTGCTTATCTGTCAACAAACACAGACACACACAGACACACACTGTTGGCTCTCCCTCACAGTGATTGTGCGATGGAGCAGAAGAGGTACGGCGTCGGTGAACATGGCAAGCAGCAGCGACTTGCGATCACCCAGCCTGGGCAATAAAAAGCGGAGCAACACGCCCTGCGCGTTGCGTGTACTGTTAGCGGTTGAGCTGGCAGGCGAGATGAGAGAAGATGAACAAGAGCGCATTGTTGGTGCACAGTACCGATGACAGGCAATAGGTGAGGCCGAAGAAAGCCGTGACGATGCCCAGATCGAGCGAGTCCCAGTTGAACCTGGACTTGATGAAGAGGATGGAGATGGAAAACACCCCTTCCTCCGCAAGGTACCCCACGAAGAAGGTCAACGCTGGAGAGGAGAAAGATGAAATTAGATAATGGAGGCAGCAGAATGTTTTGTGTGTTGTGTATGCGTCGATTGAGAGTGTGAGCGTGGTACCCATAGAGAGAGCGTAGTAGTTGTCGAGGAGCATGTGGAAGGAGCGGAAGGGATTGAGGCGGCCCCACTGCCACGGCTTCCGCTCCGACGTCTTGGATTCGACCATGACGAATTGCACAAACAGGATGTTGGTCACCGTGAACCCCAGCGTCGCCAGCAACGGGATCGCCAGATTGACCTACATGCAGACATGTTTCTTGCTGATCAGTTTTTCAGGCTTGTTTCGATTCATCACACAGCTCAAAATAATAATAATAAAAATAATAAAAGTCTGTACCTGGCCAAGCAATCCGGCGATGATGGGACCCACCATGAAGGCGAGCCCCATGGCCAGGCCGAAGACCCCAAAGTTCTTGGAACGGTTTTCCAGGCTGCTGATGTCGGCGACGTAGGCGTAGCCCGCCGTGTAGAATCCGGCGCTGGCCCCGCCCACGGCCTTGGTGAAGAACAGCGGCCACACATCCCACTCGAACAGCGACGCCCCGACCATCCCGCCCATGTCAACCGCGAAGCCCGCCTACATGAAGGACATGATAACGATGAGGAAGCTTAAGGTGATGGAGAAGGTCGGTGAGGAAGCGTACGAGGGAGATGAGGAGGCATATCCGGCGACCCCATCGGTCGGCGATGAGGCCCAGCATGGCGGCGGTAAAGAGCGTGGCGCCGGCGCTGGTGGCCGACAGGTAGCCCTGGTACTTCGTGGCCTCGGCCACGTCTCCACCGCACAATTCGATCATCACCTAACCATCGGGATCAGTAAACATTAAAAAAAAAATCTAAAACTATTAAATATGATGAAGTTAACAGTACCAGGGGAGTGATGGCCTGCGAGAAGGCCATGGACAGCATTTGGAGGTAGAAGGAGATGAAGATGTGCAGCATGTTAGGCTTCCGCCACGCATCTCGGGTGCAAGGAAAGAGCAGCACTTTGAAGTCGAAGCCCTTCTTCTCTGTCATCTCCGGGGTTGGCAGGACGAGTGGGTCGTCATCGTAGGTTCTGTGCTGGTGCCTGCGCCGGCGCTGCCCGTCCAGCAGCTGGTGTTCCTCCTCTCTTTCGTCGTCATCGCTCGAGTAGGGAGAGAGTTCTTTGATGTACTGCGCCATAAGGTAATGAAAGGGCGGTGGTGTAATTGAGGATTGCAGGTTTGTGGCCAGTTTTGTGTTGCACCGGCACGAAGGTGATTGGGCCAAACTGATCGGAATTGTTGACATTCTTGCGTTGGGTGTTTCCTATTGGCGTACTTTTTTTTAATTGGTCAAAGGACACTCCGCGGGGGAAGAGAGAAGTAGAGTGTTGAAGGGGAGGAAGCTGTGTACCTTTCCTAATCCTTGCCTGAATGCCACGGAGTCCTATGCAAGAAGTTGATGGCGTTGATCTCGTCTTCCGTGTGCGCGTGTTTTCGTGCGAGCTTGCGTGCAATGATGAGCACTGAACAACAACAACAGCAACCAGTTACACGCCAGGTTTGGGAAAATGAGAGCTTTATTGAGAGATGGTTACATTATAATCTTTCAAGTTACCCGAGGCAATGCGACAGTGGCAGGTCTATTCAGCAATTTCTCAGAGGTCGGCGGCGCTCCACACGCAGAGGCAGCCCATCGAGCGGACGCAGTGTTAGGCTGAACGGAGCGAACTTCCACTGGTAGTCGGGGCTGACGAGCTTGAATTCGAACTGCTGCAGGAGCATGGCCAAGACCGTCAACATCTCGGTCATCGCGAACTTCTTGCCCAGGCTGATCAATTTCATGTTATGAGCGTAGTCCCTTCCACTGGTGCATGTGAAGAAAAGCAAAGTACCACACTCTTGGACCGGTTGAGAAACTCCAGACGTCCCTCTTGACCGCCTGCTTGTCGGCGAATCGCTCCGGCTTGAAGGTGAACGGGTCCGGCCATTGGCTGGTGGAATGCACGTCATAAGCTTAGTCGCACCTTCCTCACCCAATCAGCCTCCAGACTCGAGAGCGTACTTTTCGTCGTAGTTGAGGGCCGCGATGGAGGGCGACACGGTCACGCCCTTGGGTATGACATAGCCGCCCAGCACCACCCCCTCGTCGGCGCTGACCGTGCGAGCTGCAGCACCGATCTGACTGACTGGAGGACGCACTCGAAGAGTTTCCTTCAGGAACATCGCCAGGTACTCCAACTGCATGACGACACAGCACGGGTTAAGCGTTGATGACAGTTTACGCACTGGCACCACAGTACTTGCACGCACCTTCGAGAGTTGGGCAAAGTCGAAGTCGTCCCGACCCCCAAGCACGGCCTGGACCTCCTGGAAGGCCCTCTCTTGTCTGCCCGGGTGTTCGGCGAGGAAGTAGAGCGCGGCGGTCAAGGTGCTCGATGAGGTGTCGTGGCCGGCCAGGAAGAACAGGAACAGGTTGTGGCTGATCTGTAGACGCATTGTGCAAGAGATTGTCGGCGATTTCCTGATTCCCCGTAACACCTCGCACTCCTTTAAGGCTTTCATGTACCTCTTCGTCGGTGAGCTGGCCGTCTTCACCCATCGCGATAATGTGGTCGAGCAGGTCAGGGTTCCTCTCATCACTGCAGCCGCTCGTCCTGCACGCAAAAGGTAGGGTCAACGTCGTGTTGATTGATGAGAGCTCAGGAAGGGAGTGTGAACCTGTGGGTGGTGATGACGTGTTGCAGGAACGCCTGGAATTCCTGGATCGCTTGGTCCACCCCCTTCTTGTCGGGGGAGGGGCGGAACACGGTCGCAAGAATTTGGTAGTAGTGCTTCAGGTTCTTGCTCAGCTCCTTGGATCCTTCCACCGCCCCCAAGTCGTAGCCGAACCCGCCCATGCCTAGATCTTTGGCTGTGAGTGCGGGCCAACAATTTCAAGCACAAGACAAGGGCGAACCGATGGCATCGAGAGTGAGCTTGGTGATCCCGTCCTCCACCCGGATGGGCTGGTCAAGCTGCTTACTCCATTTGTTGATGAGCTTGCGCGTGCAGCTGGCAAACATCGGCACCAGGGTACAAATCTTCTTGTACTTGAATGCAGGATTCATGGCCCTGTATATGTAGTGGTGTGTGATAAGCACGTCTCAGGGCCGAGAGGGACTTTCTTCTTCTCGCCTGACCTACCTTCGTTGGACCTTCCATTTGTGGCCATCAGCCTCGACCAGGCTGGATCCCATCACGCGGGACAAGATAGAGTCCTTGAGCATGCATGTCTTGACGAATGCCTTATCGTTCAGCACTCGGCGAGCGTCTGTTGTCCACGTCGCAGAAATCAACAACGTGTTGTACACATTCACCACCCCATAGGCCCAAGGCCGCCTGTGAGTGCTAAGACAAACACCTACCTTCGGGCTCACAGACCACCACAAACGGGGTCCATCCCCTCCAAGTGACGTAGGTCGGCCCGCACTCTCGTCTCTCCCTCAGCGCGGATTCTGCAAGAGATGTAGAGGCCCAACGATCACACCACGAACGAGAAGACGAGGTGGGCGAGACACTTTTTGTGTAGTACCAAGGGAACCAGAGGAGCCCGGCTTCTGGGGTCGGGCAGGCAGGAAGCGGCTCAGATAATTGGTTGGGATGGAGAACTCCAGCGCGGGGATCGGCCGTCCGGTCTGCACATGGCGCATGCGGGCCAAGGTGCGGGCGACGTAGACGCGCACGGCGAGAAGAAGCACCCCGAGCACCAGCAGTCCGTTGCCCACCCACACGCCGATGCTGGCTCCTGCTGACATGTTGGTTGTGTGGTGCGTCGCAAGTTTGGAGGGAGTTTTGATTGTGAGCTTGTAGCGAGCTTGGCTGAGGGCCACACAAAAGCGCCTATTGGTCTGCTCACCCAAGTATGCGAAATATTCCGCCTAATTAGCGCCCCAACAAAGTGCCCTAACAAAGAACCCGAGGTAGCTTGTCGGCGAACGCTTCTAGACATTGCATTCCACATGTCAGGGGCACGCATTCCACGTAGCTGCACCACACGAACCATAGCTAGTTATGGTGTGACTGGAGTACCTTGTAGAAAGACAACATGTCCTGTCGTCCCACCAGACAGTGTCATTTCAAGTGGAGTTGGGCTGATCACGGAGCTGCTGGGAACTAGTTCCCCTGACTCAGGACGAATCATATTTGAGCAGGAGAGCCCCTGGCTGAGCGCGCACTTCCGTCCTTTGAATTTTCGCTCAATAAAACAGGCAGGCAGTGCATCATGGCTAGAGATGCCACGTCACTCCACACCACTACCCACCACTCCACCACCAGGTCACTCACACTAACTCTTGATACCCTCACTGCTCACAACTCTCTACTCAAGGGTATGTAAATCGTGGCGCAGTGGGTGAGGTATCCCAAGTGCTGATTGCGGTCTCTATCTACAATCGTGCAGAGCCAAAGAAGAAAAGAAAGCAGCAACACACCAGATGACCGACTACAAGGTGGGCGAGATCAAGATCAAGGAGGGCGACCGCATGCCGCAGGGTGTTCTGCGCATGCGGTGTGACGGGGAGTCCCGCGTCCTCACCACCGACGACATCTTCAAGGGCAAGAAGGTGGTCCTCTTTTCCCTCCCCGGTGCCTTCACCTCCATCTGCAGCTCCAAGCACCTCCCTCAGGTACTCTCCTTGACCCACCAATCATAATCAAGATCTTCCTTTTACGCACACACCAACATGTTGGTGTTTCTCTCTATATACTTGATGGAATGTGTAGTATGTGGGGCGCATGGAGGACTTCAAGCGGCTGGGCATCGACTCAGTGGTGTGCGTCGCGGTCAACGACGAGTTCGTGATGGAGGCCTGGGGCAAGGGCTACCACGCCCAGGACAAGGGCCTCCTGATGCTGGGCGACGGCGACGGCAGCTTCACCCGCGCGCTCGGGCTCGACCAGGAGCTCGAGGGCATGGGCCGCCGCGGCCGCCGCTTCTCGGCCTACGTCGACGACGGGGTCGTGCGGGTGCTCAACATCGAGGCGCCCGGACCCATGTCCTACAAGGTGTCCGGACCCGAGAACATGCTGCGCCTCCTCCACGCGCCCTCCACGCCCCAGCAGTGAAGGTGCATTTCAATAAATAAGAAAATATATTGTTGCTTGGCGGGGCGCGCCTTAGCGAAGAAGGCGGACCACTTGGGCGCGTTGGTCGTGGGTCTGCGGCGAGGGCACGGACTTGGCGCTGATGCCCTCCACGTCGGGCCTGGCACCGCACACACACACACACAGGCACACAGGCACGCACGCAGGCACACGAGCTTAAGTGCGTGTGTGATGATTGTCGCGTCGTGTAGCTGTGCGTGTGCTCTTGTGGTAGGTACCGGCAATCGTGGTAGAGCTTGCACAGCTGCAGCGCCTTCTCGGCGTCGATGCCGTGAATACGGCCAAGCAGCACCGACGCGAAGATGCCCGTGCGCCCGTGCCCGCCGTAGCAGTGAATGTACACCACCTCGCCTGCCCTGCACACACACACACACACACACACATACACACGCATCCCACACACACACACACGACACACGACACGCGCGTTGAATGAGCGCGTGCGGTGGTGTGCCGTGAGTGCCGTGAGTGCCCGCATGCACATACCGGAGGAAGGCGAGGATTTTCTCGATGAGGGCAAGCGTGGCGTCGTCGGAGCCGACCATACGATCGGGTATTGGGTGGTGCACGTATCGCAGCTCTTGCGACTGCACCCCACGCGTTCGTCCGATGAGTGGCGTGTGTGCGTGACGTGCGCGCGCGTCGTGTGTGTCGTGTCGTGTCGTGTCGTGTCGTGTGTCATGCGTAGGTGCGTTTCGTGTGTCACTTGTGTGTGCGGTGGTGGCTGGTGCGCACTTTTTGCACAAACTCGGAGGGTCGGGAGTCGAGCATGGACTTGGCGACGTCATAGTAGTGCTTGCCGTGCTTGCCGAACTCGCTCTCCTCCATGAGGCACACGAACACAGTCACCCCTGCTTGGCCAGCGCCACCACCATCAGCTTTTCATTCCACGCCGTCACGCACACGCACGCACCACCGCACACGACACACGACACACACAGCACTCGAGCAATAAAGGAGGGATGAGAGAGGCGCGTGCCCTGCTTGAGGATGGCTTCGGTCATGTAGGGCTTGAGCGGGTAGGCACCCACCAGCAAACAGCCCCGCACCACCCAATTCGAGTAGGCTGCAACCACACGCCGCACACAGCACCGCACGCACGCACGCACGGGCCACGCGTGAGTTCCATGGCCAAGGCCGATCCATGGCACGAGCTTGCGTGACTATAGGCGGAGGTACGGGTCGGGCCGCTCATGTCGCGGGTGAGGTGGTCGGCGGGGAGAGCGAGCGGCAGCTTGGCCAGCAGCTGGTGTCGGGCCGCCCCACCGGAGGGGGCGCCCCCTCCTCCCTTCTCCTTTGCTCCCTTCGTCTTGGTGCCGCCCCCCTTCCTGACCCCCTTCAGTTCATTAAAAAAGATCAAAGATTCAATTTTTTAAAAAAAACATAATTTGAAAGGAAGAACAAAGGTACCTGGGCTCCTTCGTTGCCTTCTTCATCAATAAATTTGTGGATCTTGGTTGTTGGTTTTCCCCCTTTTTTTTTCTTTTATTATTTTTCTTTCCTATG
>CACVKS010000860.1:0-13358 GCA_902749335.1 Acanthamoeba triangularis
GGGCAAAGGGTGGGTCGCTAGGGGTGGCGGGGGGCAGGAAGGTGAGCACAGCCTGGCGACGACTGCACCGCTTGTCGCTGATACCCAGGAGTGGAGAGCCGCGCCCCATCACCGTGTCCGCTCCTGCCGGCAGCTCCACCTCTCGCCCATCCCACAACACCAGCCACCCACTCACCTTCATCTTTCTTTTTGTGCTTTGTATTACCACAGGCCAATATTTTCTTGTTCGCTCCAGATTGTTTCTTGGAAATCAAAGGAAAAAGGAAAATAAAAAGAAATGAAGGAAAATCGAGAAAGTGAACTGTGGAAGGATGGACCACAGGAGGGGAGGGACGGCGGCACCGGACGAGCCCTATGATGCCATCCGTGCCGGTTCGATTGACGGCACCGACCCGGAGCCACACGACCACGCCATCCTGCGTGCTCTGAACGCCACGTGTACTGAGCCCCATCTGCCCCATCTTGCAAATGCGCGTACTGACGTTGGCGCGGGATCAGACGATCCGTCACAAGACCCACAAATCAAGGGCTCGGCTCGCCGCACTGTGTTCGTGGGGCGCCTCGACTTCGTGACAGACGAGGAGACGCTGCGGACCACGTTCGAGCGCTTCGGCCCCATACGCCACCTGCGCCTGGTGCGCGACGTAGGTACGTTCTTGTGGCTCACCATCCCCCCCGCACCATCATCCACGACGCTCGTCTCGCTCACGTGCCGACTCGTGCCAACAGTGACAGGCAAGTCCAGGGGCTATGCCTTTGTCGAGTACGAACACGAGGGCGACGCACACGCGGCCTACCGGGTGCGCTCCCCCGCAGGCTTGCACGACGTGGTTGGGTTTGGGGTTTGCTCGACTCACGTTCGAGCTTGCAGGACATGCACGGCAAGGATATAGATCAGGCGCGCGTGCTGGTGGAGATGGAGCGAGAGAGGACCATGGCGGGCTGGGTTCCGCGGCGCCTCGGTACGCGCTGCAGCAGCGCCGACGACCTGCTCCGCTCGGTGTGCCTCACCCATCGATCCGTGTGTGGCAGGTGGCGGGTTCGGGGGCAAGAAGGAGTCGGGGCAGATACGCTTCGGAGGGCGAGATCGACCGTGGCGCCAGCCTCTCCGTCTCAGTCAGTACGACGGCCGCCGTGGCCTTTCCTAGCCCCCTAGGCCTAGACTGACCCCAGTCGTTGCTGCTGCTGTGGTGAGCGCAGGCTAGCGCAGCAGAGAGGCGGAATGTCGGGCGAACGCGGCAGGCTGGTCGGGAGGGAGGCGTCGGAGGCCCTGGCTCATAGGCAGCGCGACAGGGGCGAAGAGGCGGAGGGAGGCGATCGGCGGCAGCGGGAGGAACAACGCGAGCTCGAGGGGCGCGACAGCGGCAGAAGAGAGGGAGACCAGGCAGGAGGGCGAGGCCGAAGAGAGTACCCTGAGCACGAACGGAAGCGCGAACGAAGGGGCGGGGATGATCGCGAAGACGAAAGACGGCCAAGGGACCATGCCAGTCGGGACAGAGACCGAGGCACCGAGAGTCGAGACCACAAGCGCTCCCGACGCGATGCGTAGTTGATGCCACGGCTCGGGTTGTTCTCAAACACAGGGTTCATTTCCAAAAACAATCTACATACATTCACCCACATTGCAGTGACTTGGCGCAGTGCGGTGTGGCGGGTTGCGTTGTATTGCACCGCTACTACCTGGACGAGTTGCGTCTCTCGCTCTCTCTCTCTCTCTCTTTTTCTCCATGTCTCTTGGGACTCCAAGCAAGGTTTTAGTACAGCGAACGGGCGGAGAAGTCGTCAATCCTCAGGCGACAATCTTCACGGCCAGTGATCTACGAAGGGGAAAAGGTCAACGTGAGTTTGTCTTCGTAGTGGGCGTAGTCGGAGAGGGGAGGGCCTACCAGTCGGTGGTCATCAAAGCGGAGGGTGTAGACCTTGCCGCCCTTGTCCTCCACGGACTCAGCCGTCTCGTTGTGATCCACGCGCTGAACCTCGAACCTGCCCTGCTCCTCGTCGGCCTTGCCCCACGTCGTCATCTGCGTGCCGTCCTTGATGTCCCACACTATGCACGCAAGATCGGGATTAATTCAGGCCACGTCACTCTTCACTCTTCACATCACCACTAATATGAAAACGAAAGCGAAAGAGAGTGCGGCTGGCAATGGCGACGAAGGGTACCTCGGAAGGACTGGTCGAAGGAGGAGGTGATGAGCATGCCGGAGGTGTCGTACTGGAGGGTGGTGATGGAGTCGGTGTGGCCGCTCAGCTCCCAGAGGCGCTTGCCGGCGATCCTGTCCCACACGCCGGCCGTGCTGTCGTACGAGCCCGACACCACGTAGTTGGGGTCGGCCTGCAGGCAGCGGATGGCGTCCTTGTGGCCCGAAAACTGGGAGACGGGCGTGCCTTCGCCCTCGTTGCCCGTATTGACACGCAAGTCCCAGATCTGATGCGTACCAACCACCGCAGACGCGTTAGCTTTCGCCCCGCGTGGAAGGGTAGGCCAGGCAGAGAGCAACAGGTGAGTACCCTGATGTCGGCGCCGCCGGTGATCACGGTGTTCTGATCGAGGAACTGGCTGCACCAGATCGTGTCCTGGTTGGCGGCGATACGACGCTCGCATTCGCCGGTCTCCATGTCCCACACTGCCAGGAGGCGGGTCTGTGAGTCACAGCGCCGGCGGCGGAAATGGCTGGAAATCGACGTACGGCGAATGAAGGTGTCGGTGGAGCTGCTCACGACCTTGTTGCCCATGGCGTCTAGCCCCCAGATTGCCCTGTAAAATAACCCAACAGTCAGTCCAGCTCGGTGGAGGGAGGCTAACACCGAGTAGAAAGAGAGGTTAGTGTCGGGCTGGTCGTACGAGGCGTGACCGCGAAGGGTGTTGAGGTTCTTGCCCGTCTTTACGTCCCACAGACGCAGGGTGCCGTCGTACGAGGCCGAGATGGCAGTCGAGCCCACCAACTACGCATGAACCAATCCCAGACATGTGCGTTAATTAAGGGTTGGCGTGCACACCCACGCGTTGCAATGCCACTTCCTGTCTCACGATGCGGTGGTGGTGGTGGTGACGGTGGCGCAAGGTACCTTGAGATTCCACACGGCGTACTGGTGGCCGGTGAGGCTGCGCAGAGGGGCTCCCGAGTTGACGTCCCACACCTGCACGGTGTGGTCGCTGCTGCCCGTCACGATGTGCTCGTCGTCGAACGCCAGGCAGAAGATGGCGGCCGTGTGCTGCTTGGGCAGCAGACGCCTGCGGAAGGCCGCCTTGCGCCAGTTGCCCCTGCGTTGCACGACAATGCGTTAACCTAGGCCCGCATACGGTACCTGCCGCGTCCTTCCGCAGATTTGGTTGTCTTTGAGGGCGTGGAGCGACGAGTGCAAGTGGGCGCGAGCGTACTTGGTCTTCTTCTGGGCGAGCCAGACCGACTTCCAGCGGGACTGACCCGTCGCCCTTTCCCGATCGGCCTCCTTGCTCGAAGCTACACACACCGACACGAAAGAGGAGAGAATGTCACTATCAACAAAGAACGAAAGCGGCGGAAAAGCGGAGAATCAAAGAACGGAAGACGAGGAGAGGACGGCGGCGTGGTGTAGACGTACCGGCCAGGAGGGGAGTGTAGTGCTTGAGGAGGGCGTGGGCCTTGCTATGCGAGCGGCACCCGCGCACCACCTCCTGCTTCCACAGAGTCTCCTCTGTTGCACAAAGCCCCCGGGGGAAATGAGCTGAGCCCAGCCGAGAGCAACGGCGGTGAGAAGGGGAGAGGGAGTACCTTCGGCGAGGTGGCGCCAGCGGTGGCAGGTGGAGGCGACGGTGAGGAGCTCGCGGGAGTCGAGGTAGGAGAAGATGAGGACGAACACCTCGTTGGGCAGCACCTCGATGTTGTTGGTCGCCCCGACAAGTCCCCCGCCGAAGCCCGTCGCATAGGCGTAGTCGGCGAGGTCCGCGTCTTCGAGCATCTGGTCGTCATCTTCTTCGAGCATGGGATCGACGATGGACATGGGGTCGGAGCCGAGATGGTGGAGGGGCGGAGGGAGGGAGGAGAGGCGGAGGCCCTTGAACTCGACGTGCTGCAGATCGACCTTGACCTCGGTGTCGAGGGATTCGTCAGGGCAGCCGTCGTCGAAGTAGTGCGAGTGGAAGTGAGAGGGAGCAAACATCCTCTTATTACGTTATGCGTTTGGACTAGTCACGGAAGTAGATAGCTGCGCGGAGCAGCGACAAAGAAGAAGAAGATGGTGCTTTAACGAAGGGCGTGAAGGGACGGGGGTGGGTCCTTCCTCTTCGTTAGAAGTTGACGTGAGAGTATGGAGGAGAGAGAATGGTGCTCGGCGCGAAGCCAACAGGTGCACGGAGGAGGAGAAGCTGTGAGTCTGCAGAACGACCAGCGGTCGCTCCAACCTCCGCTAGTCTCGTAGGACGGGCCACACATCTTCATTAATTTTCCGCGCTTCCCGCGTCTCCGGCATACGTCGCATGCTTGCTTCGTTGCTAGGGCAACACTAGAAGACGACAGCAAAGATCTGAAACCTCACGATTTGCTTGTGACGCAAATGGACACTCCGATCAAGACGAGAGCCATGCCTGCGAGTGTAGCTGGAGTGATAGAAGATTGATAGATATGCGGAAGTGAGTGCCGGATGGCGATGAAAAATGAAAGGGAGGGGTGGGCGTACATCGATTAACCCCGCGAGTTTCGCCCAGCAGCTGGCTCGTCACGGTGGTGAAGAGGAAGGTGAGTGAGTTGGTGATTGGCACCACCAAGGATATTTCTGCACGACCTGAGTGAGCACTCTCCACGAAGTCACGAGGGTGCGATCTGAAGTACCAGCACTTCCTAGAGACCAAAAGAACACCACGGAGCCGCACATGTTGAGCAGAAACGGAACCAGGTACTGCACAACAACGCACAACGATCAACCATCAAATCGCGAATCGCGATTCGCGAATTGTGAGCCCGAAAAAGATCACCTACCTGCCATCGTGTGAAAAGAAAGAAGGTCTCGACGAGGAACTGCATGACCGGGTGGGAACGCTTCGGCAGATCGGTGACGCCCTTGCTGCCCAGCTTAATGAGCGGGTTGGTGCAGCCCCACAGCATGCCCACAGCAACAAGCCAAAGCGAAGAGGACGCCCCTGCCAGGTTTGTTTTCTTTAGACGATTCCATCTGCACCCACTTGCGATTGAAAGCGAGGGCGGTACAGAAAGGGAGCACGGATTCCATCTGCATGCCAAGCTCAGCTAATGGCTTGTTTCTTCTCGAAAAGATGAATGCTTGGAGTAGAAGTGAAGGCAAGTTTGTCGTTACGACGCTCCCCTGAGCCGTAGCGAAAGCCCCAGTAGCTTAGTTGGTAGAGCGCTGTGCTTATAACGCAGAGGTCGTGAGTTCGACCCTCACCTGGGGCAAGCACATTTTTCAAGGCCTAGAGCCGCGCAAGCGCCTCTTCGTTGATTCACGCAACCGAAAGATGGAAGGCATGAACAGCAGCCTGCCGCAGGAGTTGTGGGACCACATCCTCTCCTTCCTCACCTTGCGTGTACGAGAGCTCTTCTTCACCTTAGCGTTCTTGTTTTGTTGTTTCTTATGCCCGATGCCGTTCTTTGGGCGGGGGGGGGAGGCAGCACGACGTGGCTGTGGCAGCGCTGGTATGCCGCAACTTCCACTCCATCATCCGTGCCAACGCGCAACTCTCCGAGGTGCTGTCTTGTTCCTTTGTTCTGGTGCTGCGATGGTTGGGCTCACGCCGCACGTGTCTCAGGTCTTGACCCTGCCCACTTTTGAGGAAGCCGAGGGCAGTGAAGTGCTCATCGACGAGATCGGCCGACGGGCACGCTTCCCAGGGTCCTACTCGTACTATCCCTCAGTGGACTCCAAGGTCTATGCCTGCGTGCGTGCCAACCCCAACGCCACGACTGCGATGGTGCATTTTCTCATTGACTGCGACCCCAGTACGCACTCCCAGTACAGCAGTGTTCCGATCTCAACGCTGCATGCTCACTCTCCACATCACAGGCGAATACTTCTGTTTGGCAGTCGCCACACAGAGCGACTACGGGGCATACAACAAGATCCGCCTGCAGGCAGAAGGAGGCGGACAGATGAAGAAGAAGTCGAAGAAGTGGTACTCGTTCCTTCCTGGGTTGAGCAAAGAGGAGAAGGAGCGGCCAGAGCATGGGCTATCGGTCCTCTTTCCGGCGGTCGCGTGGTTAGCACCGGCGCGGCACAGCGTCCGCTTCATGACGAGCTACTATCACGACGGGGACATCCACGCCAACGGCAATCACGCTCCCTTGAAGTACACGCCACCTCTTTCGCGTATTGGTGCTTTTCAGCATGGCGTACACACACACACTCAATTCCCATCTCAGTGCAAAGGACATGGAGGCAGCACAATTTACAAAAGGCGACATCGTAAGCGTGCAAGTAGGCCTGCGTGATCTGAAGACCGCGCTGTCAAGTGCACCGGGCTGGGCGGAGTACGTGCCGCCCAAACTCAAATCGACTACCTGCTTAACCGAGCACCTGGCGCATGGCAGGGTGATCACTGTGACCGACAGGCACTCCAATCGACGCAAGCACGATGTGCACCCCTACGTGATTTTCTACAAGAACTTCAACATGGTCCATCAGCCCTTGGTACGCGCCTTCCGCAGCGTGAAGCTTCGCGTTGAAGCGCCGCCACCTACACTCATCGCCTTTTGCAGGTGTTCCCGCATGAGGAGGGGGCTCCGGCGTGGCCGCTGCGCATTTGCGCGTTCTTCACAGCAAAGGATGAGAGTGTGAAGATCATCGCACCACCACCGGGGAAGCTCCTCTCCTCCCAACCGGTTTAGTCTTGTCCCCTTCCCTTTTTTGTTTCGTTTTAAACAGAGCGGGCGCCAGTGCACGCAGAACGTAGCGGCGCTCTGCTGCGAGCAGTTGCTGCGCGATCGAATAGATCACTGGAACTGGAACGCTTTGATGTTCACGACCAGCTCACTACCCTATTAAAAAAAAACCAAATTTTTGGCAACGGCCTCTTTGTTTCGCGCCAAAACGAAGGCGCCAAACACCAACGCCAACCTCGCACCTGCGTTGGTGGCTTCGAAGATTTGCGTAGAGGAGCGATTGATTAGAAGGAGGCAAGGGGCACCAAAACATGCTTAGATCAAAGCGGCTAAGGAACGAAGATCCCACCATCGCAGGAGTGGTGCCACCCTCACCCGCGCCATCTCGCACGTCGACGATGACGCCCCTCAGGGCGAGCTTCACACCGATGAAGCGACCGAAGAAGTACGAGATGGGCGAGCAAAAGGAGCTAATTGATGTGTTCCTTCGTGTGCGTCCCGTGTCGGAAGGCCAAAAGTCCATGCTCATCGACTCCACCACCACTTCAATTGTTGTCCCGACCAAGGTACGAGCTCAAGATTCCACATCGATTATCTTTCGTACTCCATTTTTACATTTTCATCTTCGCATCGAGCAGGACCGCGCCGAGCAGACCACATTCTCGTTCAACGAGGTGTTCACCGAGGACGCGAACCAAGAAAAGGTCTTCGAGCGCGTGGCACAGCCGCTCGTCACGGATTTCCTCGAGTCCGATCGCAACTGCTACCTGTTTGCCTATGGCAACTCCAACGCAGGTACGATCTGGCGATCATCACATCCAAATGCAGCCCCATTTAAAGAGCCAATGGTCATCTGTGCAGGCAAGACATACACGATCTACGGCCAAGGTGAAGAGGAAGGTATCCTGCCGCGCGTTATCAAGCAGATCCTCGCACAGGTCGGCCCTCAGATTCAGAAGAAGCAGATGTTCCTGCTTGCGAGCTTTGTGGAGGTCTACGGCGAGTCTTTCTACGATCTCCTCAACCAGCGCGAGAAGCTGCGACTCAAGGAGGCGGCCAACGACAAGGGCACCTACTTTGGCGGCGTGTCGGAGTCCCCGATCGGGAACATGGAGGCCGCCATTCAGGTGGTGGAGCAGGGCCTCAAGAACAGGCAGGTGGCAGGCACCCAGCTCAACCACGACTCGTCGCGGTCGCACTCGCTGTTCACCATCAAGCTGGTGAAGATCAACCCGGGCTACACACTCGAGATGGTCAAGAAACAGGTGCCCAACTGTACCTCGATGGTCCAGTTCTGCATCGTCGATCTCGCCGGCTCCGAGCGAGCCAAGCGCACACAAAACACCGGCACCCGCCTCAAGGAGGCCGGCCACATCAACAACGCCCTCATGACCTTCCGTAAGTGCATCGACGCCATCGCCGCCATCCAGCGCGGTGCCACCAACATAGTACGCCCCTCTCCCCTCCGCCCAAGCTTTCCGGTCGCTTACCTGGGCGGCGGCGTGCTTCCCATTTGGCTGTTTGCAGGTCATCCCGTACCGTGAATCGAAGTTGACACAGGCTGTGCGAGACTTCTTCATCGGCCAAGCCAAGGGTCGAATGATCATCAACATCAGCCCCGCCGAGGAGGACTTTGACGAGACCCTCCCCGTTCTGGACTTTGCCAACACTGCCAAGGAGGTGAGCACCAACATGAAGCGCGCCGGACGAGTGCCCGCCACGCCTATGTCGGTGGCCCGCCCTCCTGCCCCGAGTGCTGAACTGGGCAACGCTCGCGGGACGATCGAAGAGCTCACACGTAAGCTGGAGGAAATGCACCAGCGTCTCTACGACAAGGACGTCGAGTTGGCCAACAAGGAGATGGAGGTGAGGGACGAGTGCACGTCGGTGATGGCCAAGCGACTGCAGGAGATGGAGGTGATGGGTCGCGAGAGCGTCGAGCGGGCTCGCGCCTTCGCCGAGGACAAGTACGAGCAGAAGATCGCCATCCTCAGCCAGTTCATCCAGTTCCAGGATTCGCAGCCGCAACAGCCGACCCAGCCGACCAAGCCCGCTCTCGAGGAGCTCGCCGCCCAGATGGACGCCAACCACTGGAAGTGCCAGTATAAGGAGGTATGTGCGGTCCTGATACCTTTCTCTCATGTGCGCATGTGCACGACCGGCTAACATTGCCAAATGCTCAGCTGGAGCAAACAGTCGCAGCCAAGGACAAGACCATCAAGTCGTTGCAGATCCAGTTGATGGACATGGAGAAGTACCGCAAAGAGTTGGTACGTGCCGCTTCTCGTCTCGTGTTTATTCGTGCAACGCGCCTCACAGGGCGACGCGACTCGGTACAGGAGTCCTGCAAGGCCCAGCTGGCGGAGCTGAAGAAGGGCACGGCGACCGTCGGACAGTCCACGCCCAAGCGCATGTCCCCCATTCCCAAGATCGTCATCACACCGCCCAAGGAGGACACCGACCTCGACTGTGAGGAGACCCTGTCGGACGACGATGCGTTCCAGCAGTCGAGCAACAAGCGCGCAGGCACCGCGAAGAGGGGAGCCGCGGCTCACGACAGCCCCTACGAAAGCAAGACCGCCAAGAGGAAGAGAGACGGTCAGCAGAAGACGCGGAAGCACGTCGACGATTCCTCCGACGACTCAAGCGTGGAGTCGGCATCGGAGGACGAGAGGGAGTCGCGGAAGCCGAAGAAGGCGGTGAAGAAGGTGGCCAAGACCGCCGCCAAGAAGACCGCCGCCAAGAAGGCCACCAAGGCACCAGCGAAGAAGAAGAGGAAGAGCGAGGAGAGCGTCAGCGACGAGATGGACGAGGAGGAGCAGGCTTCGAGCGACGACGAAGAGGCCTCCTCCTCGGGACACAAGCACAAGAAGGGCGGAGGCACCCTCATCAGGCAGAAGGCCAAGCAAGCCAGCAACCTCTTCCGGGAGGCCTTCACGCCCGAGAAGAGGCTCAAGAAGAAGATCGAAGAGTCTCCCCTGGTACGTATCCTTCTTTCTCAATAAGCAGCACTTCCTTGTCCCCACCTGGCCTAACAACCGTCCGCATTGTACAGAAGAACATGGAAGATTCGTTCGACAAGGAGAACGCGCCCTCCAAGGTGAAGCCCGCGACCGTGGCCAAGCGCACGCTCGGCCGACGCACCAAGGTCGTCAACTGAGCGCCTGCAGCATTTTGGAGGACCACCGCCACAACGGCCGAGGTTGGCCCTCGGTCCGAGGCGAAGGTTCGGTCAACCCTTGCGTGTACATATACAGTGGTTCGCTCAACAATACATAATTAGTGGCCCGCGATCATGCGTATGAAGGGATCGAATTGGTGAGAGCCACGCGCTAAACAAGGGATCCTTGGCAAGACCAATCATTGCACGGCTGTGATTGTTGTCGGCGGTGTCCGTACAACCTTGGTGTTGGGTGATAGTCCTGCCTCTCCCATTGGGCCGCGTATCTTGGCCTCTAATTAATACGCTCATATGTCCGACCACTCACGCGGCGGCCAGGCGATCCTTCTTCCCTTCTGACCCAAAGCCACTCACGCATCCGGCCCCCGACACATCAACTTCACTACCGCCACCTGTACCATAGCCACTCCACCATGACTCCTCTGGCCTGGCCGCGGAGTTGGCCGTGGTCGGCATTCACCATCATCGCCGTCCTGACCCTCGTTCTGCCTGCCGCCCTCGCCGGACTCGCCGAAGTGGCGGACGACGAACTGGCCCTACACTTCTACCACTCCTCCCTCTTGGAGGATTCGGGCCTCCTCGAGGAGCGGGCCAGCACCATCGAGAAGCCGGTCTACATTCCCCTCGATGAGCGGCAGGACACGGAGCTGAAGAGGGCCGCAGCGTTCCGGTTCGCGTTCACGCATCTGTCGCCCAGCAAGTCGCGGTTCATCCTGTACCCGCAGTCGTTCGCCACCGATGCCGGCGAGCAGTTCGACCAGGGCGCCCTCATCTCGACAACGACCGACGGGTTCGACAGTTCGTTCGCCTCCATCGCCGACCAGTCCAACATCGACCTCGCCAGCGCCAAGGCCCTCTACGACATCAGGTACCTGCCTTCTCTTCCTGCTAAACCCAGATCTGGAACATGTGGTGATGAACCGTGGCAGTCGTTCATTTGACATCCTTTGACTAAAACAGCATCGCGATCCTGACGATCGAGGGCGAATACAACGGGATGATCCGTCCGCTTACCTACGAGGCCTTTGACTACTGCGCGCCGCTGTACAACTACCTCAACACCAAGTACGCGCAGTGCTGGCGCTCGGCCGACTACTGGGCCTACGTCGCCGCCGACTCCGCGCACGAGGCCACCAGCGTGGTCTATGTCGACGAGACTGACGTCAAGTCCGGCCGGCTGCTCCTGCCCGACGGCTTCCCGCGCTTCGGCGCCCTGATCGTGCCCGACATCTACGCCGGCGCTGATGCGACCATTGCCGCGTTCCTCGGTGCGAGCGGGCGCGAGCAGCTGCAGGCCTACCTCGACCAGGGCGGCCTCGTGTTCAGCTCCGGAAAGGGCGCACTGCTGCTCCAAACCCTGGGCCTCGTGGCCGCGGGCACCCTTGACACGGGCGACACGCTCGTACCCAAGCCCGGCCAGCTGTCGGCCGGCGTGACCGGCTGCGGTGAGATTGCCGAGGCCAGCGCCGAGGCCGAGTGGGTCCGGCGCGCCCTGTGCTTCTCGCCCACCACCAACGGTTCGGCGACGTCGGCCTCACTGCAATCGGCGCCGGTCGTCAGCGACGCGGGCGCGTTCACGGTCGTGTCGCGATGGAACGGCACCACGGTGCGCATCAAGAACGCGGCCGGCGCGGTGCGGAACGCCGACCCCGACGGCGCGTACCCGCACATCATGTGGCAGCCGGTGGGCAAGGGCCAGCTGGTGCTGCACCTGGGTAATCCGGTGTTGGAGGAGGCCTCGTTCGGGTGGTTCTTCGACGCGCTGTTCCTGGCGATGGCTGAGCCGATCATCATCGACACGGAGATCGTGTCGGGGCTTACCACGATCCCGATCTTCGAGCAACTCAGCCTCGCGGTCAAGGCCGATCTCAAGAACCTCTTCAACGATTCCCTCAGCGACGTCTCCTTCGTCATCTGGGTCGCCTCCGGGCTGCGGGTACGTTGTCCCTATGCTCGTTACGTTTCGCAAACGCAAACGCAAACGCAAACGCAAACGCAAACGCAAACGCAAACGCAAACGCAAACGCAAAACTAAAACCAAACTCTCCTCTTTGGCCACAACAGCTGGACAGTCCCTTGCCGGCTGGCTGCTCAGTGGTGCCGAACTCCCAGCGCACGGCGCCCGGTGCGGCGCTCAATGCCACGTACTACCTCGACTGCTCCCCCGGGGGCGGTTCGCTGGCGGCCTTCGGCGTGGTGTCGGCCACCGTCAACCTGTTCATCGAGGACGTGTCCATCACCCAGCGGGGCACCGGCATCCCGCTGGTCTACCCGCAGGTCAACTACACCGTGGCGGCGAGGGACAACGCGCCCGTGTTTGTGGACTGGGGTCCCGTCACTGTCGACGCCTACGAAGCCGCGCTGGTACCTCGCCCCCCCCCCCCAAAACCCACCTACTACTGGCTCAACCCACCTACTACTGGTCCACCTTCTTGTCCACAGATTCGCTGTGATATGAATGCCGACCCTCTGGGCTTCTATCCCTGTACGTGTCCCTCTCCAGCTCTTCGGCCTTCTGGGTGCTACTAACCGACCGAGCACGTGACCACGTGTTCACGCAGTGAGCGGCTCCGGCATTTACGTGGATAATGTGCTGACAGCCGAGAACAAGGCCAACACCAACGCGCTCGACGTGACGTTCATCAGCTACATTCCCCTCATCTCGCCCCTGGTGGACATCAGCAACCAGGCCGCCGTACGATTCCCTGTTTTTGCTCAGAAGTAGTGCATGAAATGGAACTCTTTGGCTCACTTCCATCGTGTGTTCTATCGTCTGCGTAGGTGGCAACGCTCGCGACGTTCGATTGGCAGTACTACGATAAGGTGATCAACAAGGTGGCCAACTACTCCTACCCATTCGTCAGCCTCGACCCGCGCGACTACGACTACCTCGATTACGCCCTGCTCCTCGAGCGCGCGGCCCTGCTTGCCGCCGACTGGGACATCCCGGTGAAGAACAACAGGACCGTCCGCGACCCCAGCCTGTTCGGCAGCCTGCCCTCCGTGTCGGGTAATGTGTCGGACATCGCCAACGCGGGCCTCGCCAGCAACGCGCCGACCAGCACCCAGTTCGTGACCAACCAGGTCTTCTTCTCCGACGCTGACTCGTTCTACGGCCTGGGCGTGCCCCGCATGCTGGCCTTCCTGGAGCTGTCCGACCCCACGGCCTTCGCGGCCTACAACGTGGCGGGCTCGTGGCCATCGGGCTCGGCGCCGGCGGCCATGCTCAACCCCTCCGGCACCGCGCTGCGCAAAAACATCGCGTTCGCCCGCTCCGATGTCTACTACTACAAGAACCGCGAGGGCCTGCCCCTGCCCGAGGGCCTCACCCCCACCAGCACCTTCTCGCTCGACCAGTATGAGGC
>CACVKS010000861.1:0-13347 GCA_902749335.1 Acanthamoeba triangularis
CCCCTCCCCCATGCTGCACGGTCCCCCTCCCCCATGCTGCACGGTCGTACTGTTTCGTTCTTCGTGTGATCTAGTTTATTGTCGACGCAATTTCCGTTGCGTTATTATAATTGTGCTGCGGAGGGAATGCACTGCCACCCGGCTTTTGGTAGGCTTGAGGCCTCATCTTCTCCTTCTCTTCGCTCTCCAGATCCTACCATTGAGGACTCGCACCGCAAGCAGGTTGCTGTAGATGGCGAGGTCTCCATGCTGGTAAGTACTCTCCACTACAGCCCTTTTTTAACTCCGAAAAGAGGAGGAGCACGTTGTTGATAGCCTCTTCCCTTCTTCTTCTTCTGCACAGGACATTCTGGACACTGCTGGTCAGGAGGAGTACGAGTCGATGCAGGACCAGTGGTTCCGAACGGGAGAAGGGTTTCTCATGATCTACGCCATCACGAACAAGAAGAGCTTCATGGAAATCTCTCGGCTACGAGACAAGATCCTCAGAATCAAGGACAAGGCCGCCGTACCCATGGTCCTTATGGGCAACAAGAGGTACCATGCCACCTCACCACTACTCTTCTTTCTTCTCTTCTTTCCCTTCCCCCCCCCCTGTCGCTTTCGCTTTCGTTCTTTGTTAACATTTTTTTTGGCTCCGAACAGTGATCTTGAGAACGAGAGGGAGGTGTCCAAGAAGGAGGGCGAGGACCAGGCCGCCAACTTCAACATTCCCTTCTTCGAGGCCAGCGCCAAGAACCACCAGAACATCGACGAGGCCTTCGACCAGCTCGTTCGCGAGATCAGGCGCTTCAGGAAGCAGTCCACCGGCGGCCCCGGCCCCGGCGGCAAGACCGGCTCTGGTCTCTCCGGCGGCAAGAAGAAGAGCTGCAGCCTCTTCTAAGCCTCCGTCATCAATCACCATCACCATCATCACCACCTTACCGAACAAGAGGACGCCTGCTCTATCCTCACGTGTACACCTACCAACGTATAAACATCGCACAACGCTCCGGGCTTCAGCGCCTCCAGCTGGACGAGAGGGAGCTCCTCTCTCTTGCCCGGCTGGGGGGTTGTCCTCCTGTACAGTACTTCTCTTCTCCTTCGCTTCTTCGACTTTATCAACCAACGCGCAAGCTGAATAAACGGAGCAAAGGCTCCGCTCGAGCTTCTCGAAACGAAACGCAGGGTAGAGGTGACGCAGATCGATCGTGGCGGAAGAGTCTTCTTCTTCATTTTGTCTTGCGTAGCGTCATGCGAGTTACGTGAAGCTTACTTGCCTTTGCCCTTGCGGCCGGTGGTGGGTCGGCCGCTGCCGGAAGACGAGGGCCGCGTCGCGGTGGGCGTGGTGGGGAAGCTGAGGGCCGTGCCGGCCGTCGAGAAGCCCAGCCCGCCGGCGCTGCTGGTCTGCGACGATCCGAAGAGGGAGGAGGTGAGGGAGGCGGGCGTMGAGGCGGTTGGGGTGGTGGCCGCCGCGCCGAAGCTCGGGAAGGAGGAGGTGGTCGTGGCCGCGGCCGGCGTCGATGGCGTGGCTGCTGGCGTGAAGGCCGAGCCCGTGCTGAAGCTGAAGGGTGTCGACGCCGCCGCAGCCGTGCCGCTCGTGGGTGTCGCTGCCGCGGAAGGCCACAGGCTACCAGTGGACGGCGTCGCGGCGCCGGCCGGGGTGGCCGCTCCGGCGGGGGCCGGCGTCGCAGAGGCAGCGGGGGTCGCCAGTGGCATCACTTAAAGTGGTGGTTGGGGAGTTAGCCCTCAAGAGAACGAGAAGGTCTAGGCGTGGTGATGGGGACGTATGCCGAACGTACGTTTGGCCTTTTGTCGCTGTCGTCTCTTCTCCTCCTTTTCGAAGAGGTCCTCCACGGTCTCGTTGCCGCCAGTGGCCTGGTTGCGCAGGGCGACGTATTGCTCCTTGGATGCCTCAGTGGCCTCGTGCAGATCGGCCACTCGTGCCGCAGCCGCCATGAACGCTTCGTACTGATGGCGCAAGATGTCCTGCAGCACTGGAGAGATGTGTGCGCCAAGTAGTGCGTGTGTGTGAGAGAGAGGGCAAGACACAGCCAGTTCAGTAGCAGGCGCGTGAGCCCAGACAGGAGACGTACTCTGGGGTGTGTAGGTCTTGGGCTCGTTCTCCCTGAGCTGCAGAATCTCGTGAAGGACATGTCGATACTGCTCCATCCTCTTCTCGAACGTGCCGAGGAGTTCACGGAAGTACCTGCGAAGCGAGGCCGCCGTACGGCGAACGAGCGGTTAGGGAAACAACACTCGAGCTCGATCGACAAAGAAAGCGGCTACTGTACTGTGGGGGCAGGATGAGGTTCTGCTGCGAGATGAGAGGCACATTGGCCGCGAGTCGCTCGGTGTAGCGTACGGCCACCTCTGCGTTCTTGAGCTCTTTGGTGATGTTGTTCCTGATCTCAGCCACCGTCTCCATGTCGCCTTGAAGCGTGTTGTACAGTGCATTCAGTCGCTGAATGTAGTCACACACAACCGGGCATGCGACGCTTAGTGGTCCGCTTGGACAGAGGGGCATCACGTGAAGAGCGAGAAGGAAGGCGGAGGGGCACCTCGGTCGCGACTTCGACCTCGCTTTTCACTTTGGGGAGGGCATCGAAGGAGTGCTGAGCGATCTCATCACTTCTCATCTTCTCCTCCAAGATCCTTGTCCTTTCATTGCAAAAAGAATAAAAAAAAGATCAGGGCCTGTGAGGACAAGCTTTGCCGATGGTTGGGGGGGAGGTACTGAATCTTGGTCAGATCCTGCTGCATCACGGGAGGAAGATCTTCGAACTGTGTGGACCATGTCAACTGCTTTGGCTGCTCGGTGCCCGTAGATGTGCCTGTGCCAGCTGCCGGTGTCTGGAAGAGAGCGCCGACGGGGGCCGCACTTGTAGCGGCACCCGTGCTGCCGGTGTTGAATGACAGGGTAGGCGTGGACGCCGTCGGCGTTGATAGGGAGCCCCAATTGAAGCTCATTTTTCTTGATCGTTCTTCTATGTGCAATCGACCAAGTCCTCCAACAATTCGAACCCAATTGACAGCTTAATCGGCCAATCCTCGTTCGATCTGAAATGTGCTATGTACAAATCCCTTCCCGCGCTTTTTTGTTGCTGAAATAAAAGTGAAAATGAAAAATGAAAAAATAAAGAGAATTTTTTTTTTCACATCGCACTTGTCGAGATGGAAGAGACGGAGGCGGGACCCATCTTGAATAATGTGGTGCTGCACGACGTGACGACGGGCAAGGTCCTGCTGCCCAACGTCCAGTTTGTTTACCAGGGCGAGGAGGTGGCGCCCCAGGTGCTGCAACGCGCCTGGATCACCGTTCATCTCCAACAAGATGGAAGTGTAGCGCAAATCAATTCAACACAACCGGACGCACGCGTGAACGGCTTCCACCTCTCCAACGATGAAACCACCGGGGAGACCCTCCATGTAGAGGGCTTCTTTCCTTTTGAGTACCCGCACCCTTCCACGCGCTGGGCTGCTGGCTGGCGCTCATCGCGTGTATCGTGTACGTGTGTAGGGTGGCCGAAGTGAGCCACCTCCCCAAGTCATCCTACGAGCTGCTCCAAGAGTTCCAGCAAAGGTCACCTGTCACGACACTTCTGTGTTGCGCCTCGTGCTTGTGCCGTGCGCGTGCGTGTCGTGCTGACGCCATGTGCCCACGTACAGGAGCTCATTCATCCGCTCGCTGTTGGTCGAGGCAGCTGACGAGGGCCTGTTCAAGCCCGTCGACCACAGCTTCACCGATGATGGCATGTCTCGTCCGCTGCAGCCGCGACTGAGCGACGAAGGCCTCGAAGCGTTCCTCCACATCCCTGATCCCCATCCAGCACACCCACATCCACAACACACCAGCCAACAGGACAACGTCGCCGCCCGTTCGAGCTCGATCCTCTCGCCTCAGCCGCACATCAAGAAGCAGCTGCTCGACGATCACTCCCAGTCGCCGCCCGCAGAGCGCAGCAGCGCCGCCGCCACCAACGAGCACCATCGCCACAATAGAGTGGACATGCACCCGCAACTGCAACACTCGCCCGACTTCAACACTGGCCGGAGCGGCGGTGATAACAACGACGCCAACGAAGGCGACGACGATCTGGCCCGCAGCGAGGCCGAGCGCGGTCAGCTGAAGGACATCGTGCTCAAGTTCCACCGCAACCGACACGCGCTGCTATCGCCGCCGCAGGACGACGACGACTTCACGTCGCTCCCGCCCATGGGGCTGTCGGCTGCCACGCCCAACCGCAACACGGCGCCGTCGCCCTATCCCTATCAGCGCGACGAGCTCCTGGGCAGCGGCGGCGGCCTGGCGGGCGATATTACGATGAGCCCGACGCCGAGGGAGGCGCCCAAGGTGTGCCTCAGCCCCTACAAGCGCGCCACGCTGGTGTACTCCGGCCAGCACATCCACTCATCGGTCTCCATGCCATCGTCATCATCATCTTCATCGTCGTCGACACCATCGGCCTCTTCGTCCGCCGTGCCCACGCGCAAGTCGCTCTTCAACTCGGGCGACGCGTTGGGCACGCTGGGCGCGTCGTCGTCGGGTGTACCATCGCGACACGGCCACGGTATCGAGCTGGGCCTCTTGCCCTCGTCGTCGTCGCCACCGCTGCCCATGCAGCGCGAGATCGTCGACAAGGTAAAGGTGGCCCTCGACGAAGCCATGCAGAGCGTGAAGAGTCGAATAATCGAGGTATCTACGTGTGATGTGTCTCGTGTAGTGGTGTGGTACGTGTTGTCTGTGGCGTGTGCGAGGCCTTGTTGACGTTGTTCTGTTTGTGAACGCCAGGAACAACTGTTCAACTGGGCGCAGCCGCCACAACCCAACACGCGACGAAACCACTACCCCGCCATGCACAACTACCAGCGACCAGAGATCACCTGTACCCGTCCTCTCGTGCACCTCTGTACTCTTAGCCTGTGATCTTGCTCATCCTCTCACGTACACCAGCCTCGCCCACCACTATGTCGCAAGCTTCGTACCAGCGATACGAGGAGCCAAAAGCAGCCGATCAAGGTACGTGATGCGACAAAACCTCTTCGAGTCGAGCAAGATGGGCGCTGACCGTTGCCGTGTCGTCTCTTTTGTGGTGCCTATTCGCGTTCACCTTCAAGTGCTGAGCGGGAGACAGATGCTGCGAACGAGTTCGAGTGGGGTGGGCCAGTACTCGCACGTGCCGCCCTCCTACTCACCGCCGCCAGCCATCGCCTCGTCGCCCACATCCTCGCCCCCCTTTGTCACGCGCGACTATCACTGAGGTGGGCAAGCGGGCTCCAACGTGCATTGAGCACTTCACCTTCTTCGTGGATGAACAAACGCTTTGGCGCTTATAGGCCGGATAGAGCTTACGCTGTTCGACTTCAACAGAGCAATACCTGCTCACCTCCTTCTCTTCTCGCGGTTGAGCTGCTTGAGAGTCTGGAGGAAGCGGGTGATGACCTCCTTCTCGTCCACGTGTAGTCCATCGAAGTGGCTCGCGATCTCTGGCAACACCGTGATGTCATGCTTCGGCTTCAGCTGGAACGAGCTGTTAAACCCTACGCACTTCTAGGGAGGCGTCCTACTCGTAAACGAACCTTGTAGTAACGTTGATACCTCTTCAAGCTCTTGCTGCTCAGTCTCTGCACCATGTGCAACTTGTCCAGTTTCCTCCTCTGCAAGGACTAGCGCAGAGCCAACCGTAAAGGTTCGTTCCGAAAAGCACGATCAAGTAGGGAGGAAGAACCTTGGACGGAAGCGAACTGCCAGTGTCCTTCTCCTTGCCGGAAGAGCTGTTGCCGTTGGGCGAAGGTGCTCGTCTCTTCTTGGAATGAGGGCTCGAAGATATTGAAGCGTAGGACGAGGTTGAAGATGCGTTCTTCTTTGCCACCAACGCCGAGCCAGCCTTGTTGCCGTTCATTCCGATGCAAGAGGCCAAGAACTTCGGCACAACCTCTCTCAAAGCACGGTCGTTGCCACCTTCCTCTTCCTCTTCCTCTTCCTCTACTCTTCCCTTCTACTCGCCACCTACAGAGCTCTTCACACAAAGCATCGACACACCAAGTGGGGCGTGGGCGAGGGGTGCACACGCCTGCCCTTACCATATCCGTTTATTTACATTCCACACATTCCATGGCCGCGTCAGTCGCGGGGCGGCCTTGGCACATCATCGCCCTCGCCATCTTCATCTTCCTTCTTCTCCGGCTGCTCGTGCGGCGCTTTCTGCTGGTCTTGTTCGTTCATCACCATCACGCCCTCTTCGGGTTGGTCGTCGGGTTCGATGTTGGTGGCGACCTCCTTCTTTCGCAGGATGGGCTTGCCCTCCGAGTACTCGCGCATGAGGTCGGCCTTCTTGAGCTGCACCTCCTCCGAGCTGCCCCCAACGTTGTCGTCGCGCTCGACGCCGATCGACGACGGTGACCTCTGGGTCCCACCGCGCGCCTCCTCCTCGTCCTCCTCCTCGAGCTCGTCGACGAGCGCCTTGAGCACGTTCTCGTAGACGTCAGGAAAGTGGTCGCTGAACATCTTGCCCGAGACGATGATCTCCGAGAAGAGCGACGGCGCCGACTCCTCGATGGCGTAGCGCTTCTGCCCCGCCCGCCTGGCCGTCTTGCGTGGCGGCAGCTCGTCCTTCTTCTCTTTCCCCTTGCCCTCCTCGTCGCTCCACTTGCCCTGCTCACCGCTGCCCTCCTCCGCCTTTTCGTGCTGCTGCTCGGCTTGCTTCGGTTTAGCCTCGCGCTGGGCTCGCTCGGCTTCAAACTCGTGAACGAACCGATGGTGCTCATCATCGTGCCTGGCCCCAGCCTCCTGCGGGAAGTCGCCGTCCATGCTGTGCTGGCGTCGCTTGTGCTGCTGTTGTTCGTTTTGCATGATCATCTCTACACGCGTCGCACCCGCACGTAGCGACCGAGGCAGCGAAGGCACTCATCAGCCAGTGTCCAACTTAAGTCACCGGGAGGAGGCGCCCACAGGGTGTGTGGCGCTTGTACCCATGATGGCCTCCTCGGGTGTTCGATGGCTCTTCTGCTCGTCGTCCTGCTCCTGCTTACGCTGCCGCTCTCGGGCCTCGTTGCTCCAGGTCTTCTTGGGCAACATGTACATGTGGTAGACCACCCCTGTGAACGTCGTGCCACACGTCAGCCCAAACGTGCGCGTGCGCGATCGCGTGTGTGAGCGGCGAAGGTACCGGGCGGCCAGAGCTTCTCGGGGAGTACGAGCATCTTCCGCTTCTGCTGCAGCTCTTCGATGTCGAGCGTGGCATTGCACTTGAGCAGCTTCTCCAGTTTCTTCGTTGCCGCATTGCCTGAAACGACAGATACTCGTGCATGAGCCAGAGGGCCCTTAATAATATTGTTAATAATATTGTCTCGAGGCTGAGTGCGCACCCAGGGCGTTGCCGGCGGCAAAGAGCTTGAACATGCGTGAGATGGTGCCCTTTTCTTGGGCGAGCACGATGAGGATGTTGCCCTTCAGCTCCTCCATCGAACCGTACGACAGGCGCGGCACCAAATCGTCGCCTGCCACCAACGACCACGGCGGAGACGACAACACACGGTCAGGGCAAGAAGCGCACACGGACCGGCCTGAATCAGAAAGCGAGAGAGAGAGAGAGGAGGCGCGTACCCATCACGTAGGAGGTGATCAGATGACGGTACTTCTTCGCCAGGTCGAGCGAGACCACACACGGTGTGGCGTAGGCGTGGCACCTGATGTGAAGGTCCGGATATTCTGCGCAGCCCAAAAAATGTTAAACATATGAACTATATACGCGTATATGTGTGTATATCAGAATAGAATGGTTTTAATAGTAAGTGGTACGCACTGTTGTGGAGGAGGATGGTGAGGAGCGAGGCGGCGCCGGCACCGAGTGAATGGCCCACGATGACGAGGCCGTAGTCGGGGTGAGCGCGAAGGGCCTCGATCAGGAAGGGCTCCAGCAACTCCAGCTTCTTCTGCGCCGTGTGCAGGATGCCACTGTGGAGAGCGAAGGGGAGGAAAGTGAATCGGTGAACAAGGACACGCACGACACACGCGTGTGCGCACACAACACACGGCAAAGGAATGTGAAGCGCGTCACGCACCAGTGGGCAACGCCGTCCTCGAAGGGCTCGTAGCTGGCCACCAGATCGGTGAGCGCGTCTCGGAGGTGGAACGTGCCGCGGATGGCGATGACGACGGTCCTGCGCGAGTGGTCGTAGGCCATGTAGTGGCCGGGGTTGAAGTCCTTCGAGTCCCACTGCGTCGTGATGAGATCCGCCTCGTCGATGCCCGTCTTGGCTGCCACGATCTGGGGATTCACCGAGTCGCCCGATATGAGGCCCTTGAACAGGCCATTGGTCTTGCCCTGGTCGCCGAACATCATGGTCAGCCCACTCAAGCCAAGCTGACGCCACACGCGGTGTGTGCCGTTGGTCGCGTGTCGTGTGTCGTGCCGTTGGTCGTGTCGTGTCGTGTCGTGGGTTACCTCAAAATTGTATCCGTAAATGAGTTGCCAGCCGTAGACCGCGGCGGCGAAGCGCATGTAGTAGTAGCCATCCTCCAGCGCCACCTGTGTGCGGTGTGGTCAGCGATGTGGTCAATCACGAGTCAACGGTCGTGTGCGAAACCAAGAGGGGGAGGGGTGGTCTCCGTACGCGCGTGACCGGAATATCGGTGCGGATCGTCTCCCGCAGCTTGCGCTGACAGACTGCAGAACGCACAAAGTTTGTTACGGGTGGGCGACGTGGCACGTCCGGGGGGATATACGGATCGGATCCAGAGGGGCCTAGGGGCGACACGTACTGCTGAGCAGCATGAGGCCCATGATGAGTTCGGAGTAGCTCACCTCCACGTCGGCGAAGAACTGCGACACAATGGCTGCGATCTTACCGAACGTCTCCTCGCTTTAGGTGAGTGAGGGCCGCGGTGTGAGCTCGAAGAGCGGGTAGTTGGTTGGGGAAGAAGAAGAAAGAAGAAGGTGGAGGTGGAGGTGGAGGTGGTACGTCTGCGGCGAGATGATGGAATATTTGATGCTCGAGCCGACCGACGACAACGCCGCCTGCACGTTGATGGTGGGCAACCACGCCTTGGCCGTCTCGAAGATGGCCCACGACTGCGTGGTCGCCGCAACTGCACTCCCACGACGCGTCCACCGTGAGCCCGAGAAGGAACGATCTCCACTGTCACACGACACGCAGACACGCAGACACGCAGACACGCAGACACGCGACACAGTACGTTGGCGCTCGGCGTTCGGATCGTCTTCTGCTTCTTGGTCATCGTCATCGTCGTCGGGGTAGTCGCGGGAGTGGTGGCGCGAGCAGCCGTCGCCGTCCGCCGCGGACAGCACCGCGAGCTCCTCCTTGAGCCGCCGTAGCTCGGCCCGGCCGCTGCTGACGCTGCTGCCCACCGTGTGCACGTGCCCACGTGGCCCGAAGACCACCGCGGCGGGCAGCGCGTCGAGATCGACTGTGATGAGCTCGGGCCGCTCGTCAAAGCTGCTTTCCTTGACGTACCCCATACGCCCTCGTTGCTTGTCGTCATGTTGATCGATTTCGTGATGGCGATGATCGATTTCGTGATGGGGATCGGTTGGCGACGACACGAGGCCCACTTTTTCACCATCATTTCGCTTTTTCTCGTCTTCGCTGTTGCGCACGCCCAACAGAGATTTGGTGGCCGACACCACCCCTGCAAACGGGTTGTAGAGAAGCGAAGACGACGAGGCGTCTCCCACGTCCTCCTTTTCCATCTTTTTTAAATTATTTTTGTAAATCAAAAAAAGATATCAAAAAAAACAAATGGAAAATCTCTGTCGGCGTTTATGCTGACGTAATCAACGCCCATGTTCTTCCTGAATCTTCACGAAAGCCACAGAGACCCGGACGGTGAAGACAATTAATCTCACTTTTCTTTATCAACAACGCTTGATAAAGCTACGATAGATTCCTGCCTGCCGCTGCTTTCACACTGAAATGGAGATTGATGATCGCGGATGGGGCAGAGGTGGTGGAGGCAGAGGCGGCGGCGGGGGCTCGCGACGATGCGAACACTTCGCTCGAACGGGCAACTGCAAATTTGGAGACAACTGCCGGTTCGAGCATGTGAGATCCGGCCAAGGCCGGGGGGGCAGAGGTGGTGGAGGCAGAGGCGGCGGCGGTGGCGACGGACGGAGCGATAGAGTTGATCAATCCAGGGATGTCTTTGGAGGAGGTGCGCACGTTGCCCTTGATTTTAGCGTAGCCCTTCATCTCGTGTGAACTGATGGAAGCCCCATCGATTAGGAAGCGCATTTGGGCGTCTCTCTGGGGGCGTTTTCGGCGGCAGTGGCGGAGGCGGCGGAGGAGGCGGCCAGCGACAAGTTTGCCGCAACTACAGTCGAACCGGATCGTGTCGATTTGGAGACACTTGCAGGCACATCCACGAGGTAATAACGTGCTGCCAGCGTCATCTGATGATTGAAGGTCCCCTCAGCTCAATTCTTCTTCTCGCTTCATTGTGCGATCGCAGGGCGCGCCTTCCTCAGATTCGAGCTCCCCATTTGGTGCTGCGTCGTCTTCACCCTTTGGCCAGCCGGCTTCTAGTCCCTTCGGCACTGCTTCTTCCTCTCCTTTCGGCACCGCGGCTCCTTCCTCTCCGTTCGGCGCTGCTGCGGCTTCCCCCTTTGGCGCCCAGCCCTCTTCTCCGTTCGGCGCTCAGCCCTCTTCCCCATTCGGTGCTCAGCCACAGCCGCAGCCGCCGAGCGGCTTCGGCGACGTGGCCCACCAGTTCGTCAAGTTCTTCTACGAGACCTTCTGCTCCGCCAGAAGAAGCGAACTTCAAGTTTTGTTGGTACGACTTGTACTTCTTCTACTTCTTCTTCCTTTGATCTGTTGTGACTCTTCCACAATCTCATGCGCGCCGTGCATGCACAGAGGGATGATAGCTGCTTGACGCTGAACGAGCAGAAGTTGGGAGGACGCGAGCGAATCATGCAACAGTTCATGGTACGCACCACTGAGGCTGAGCTGAACCAACCACTCGACGAGTTGATCGCTTGCTTACCTCTGCTCTTCTTCCTTTCTTTCTTTCGCTTGCGCGCTTGGTGTGTTGTGTTGCCCTCCATGTCAGAGCTTGCCAATGGACCTCGGTAACCTGCAGATCAGGAACCTGGAGTCTCATCCGACGGGACCCGACATGAGCAGTGTGCTCATCTTGGTTATGGGCTCCGTCCAGGTACCTACGACGAGACTCACCACCACCTCCAAGCGTCGATCAACTACGTTGCGGCCATACTAACCACCCGTGTGTGTATGTGTGTCGCCCTCCACGTGTAGATGTCGAACGCGCAGCTGCAGATCAATCACGTTTTCGTGCTGATGAAAGCGCAGGAGCAGCCCGGCCAGTACTGGATATCGAACATGATCCAGCGCTGGAGCCAGTAGCGAGCCATCCTCCCCTTCATCCGCCAAGTATAAATATTTATTCCCACAGCCCCTCTCACGCACCGATCGCACACGACACACAACACACACGCAACATGGCGTGATTACTTTCACTAAAAAGTTGATGGGAGTGGTTTCACGAATGACACCACAACCACAGAACAGCATGCACATCTTTGCTAAGACCCTCACCGGTAAGGTCCTCCGGCTTGAAGTCGAAAGCACGGAGACGGTGGGCGACGTGAAGCGCAAGGTAGAGGAGAAGGAAGGGACACCGGTCGACAGCCAGCGCCTCATCTTTGCTCGCTACCAGCAGGGCGCAGCTTCAGAACGGCTGCGCCTGAACGACAACAGCCGCACGCTGGCCGACCTCGACATACCGGACCAGGCCACCCTCTTCCTCCTCATCGGATGCTCTGGCCATCATCACCACGGGCGCGGTGACCACACCAACCATCACCATCACCAGGCCAACAACAAACCGTCGTCTTGAGCGAAAAAAGAAACAGCGTTCATTCTTGTTGCTTGCCGTGGTTCTTCTCGCTCTCGTTCGCCTTCTTCTTGGCAGCGGCCTTCTTCTTGTTGTTCTCATTGGCGGTGGTGGTCTGTCGACTAGCCGTGAACTTGGTCTGGTTCCTCTTCATCGTCCGCTCCTGCGCCTTCTTTTGCTTGTCGCTGTCGATGGCCTGCTTCAGGCGGGCCACCTTGGCGCGCCACTGATCCCACACGCCGTGGGACTTGAGGGTCCGCTCGACCACGTCCCACGTCGCCGCGCCCGGGTATGTCCCCTCCTCCCTGTACATCTTCTCGACGTACTTCCACATCGTCTCGAGTTGGCCCTCGGCCGCGTAGCCCTCCACGATCTCGTTCCAGCCGGCCGAGTCGAGCTGTCCACATTCAACAATGTCAGCCCGCGCACACAACCGCAACAACTGCACACGCACGACAACCGCACACGTTACCTTGAGTTGGTGAAACTTGAGCATGTTGGTGGCGACCTGGTGGGCGCGGGCCATGTTCTTGGCCTGCACGCAGGCGCGGATGAGGTGGCGCGCCGTTCGGTTGTCCGGAGCAAGGCCCTCGCCCTCCCGCATCCGCCGCCACACCTCAAAGCACTCGGCCGTGCGGCCATTCTGCACGAGTCGCGCCAGCACCTGGTTCCACAGGTCGAGCTCGCCCTGTCGCTCGGGTGTAGTCGTCGTCCTTCGTTCTTTTTCTACTTCCTCGTCTTCGCTTTCGCTTTCGTTTTCTTCATCGTCGGCGCTTGGCTGCCGAGGCCGACGGCCGGGTTTGGTGCTCTCCCGTCGGACCTGGTCGGCGATGGCGTCGATGAGGGCGAGCGCTCGGTCGCGGTCGCCCAGCCGCAGGTGGCTCTCCGCCGCCTCCACGTACGTCCACACGTTCCCTTTGCCGGACTCGGGTCCTCCCATCTCGGCCAACACGCGCAGAGCGCCCTCGGGATCGTTCACCGCATTCCGGGCCGCCATCAAGCTTGACGCGCACGCAGGCAAGCAGTCAACGAGAGCAGTGAGCAGTCGCCCACAGGCCCGAATCACAACTTAACATCATCATCATCAAAATGAAGGCGAACGGTTCGTGTTTACCTGTTACGGGCATCGACGCTGTCGGAGATGGTGTGCTCCATGACCCGAAGCAGGCCGCGTGCCCGGTCCACCTCATTGTTGCTGGGGAAGAGGGTGCGTGCCGAGTGGTGTAAGCGTGCCTGCGGTGGTGTGTGTGTCGCGTTGCTGCGCGTGTGTACCGTGTCAAGGCGCGAATCACTGCAGTGAAGGTGTCTGGGTCGATCGGTTTCCTGTTCTTGAGCACGTCGCCCGGCCGTGCCGCGGTGGCGTCGGCCGCGCTCTGCGCATCCGCCGCCAGCTGGTGCAGATAGGCGACCGCGCGGTCGGCTTCCCCCGCGTGGGCCAGCCCCGTGATCAGATGCTCGAAGTCCTTCTGCTTGATGCTGGGCGTCTTGGCCTG
>CACVKS010000862.1:0-13345 GCA_902749335.1 Acanthamoeba triangularis
GAGAAGAGATGAAGAACGAAGCGACGAAAAGAACGAAGCGAAAGTTGGGGGGAAAAAAGAGGAGGAGGTTACCGTAGTCGGGAGAAGAGATGAAGAACGAAGCGACGAAAAGAACGAAGCGAAAGTTGGGGGGAAAAAAGAGGAGGAGGTTACCGTAGTCGGAGATCCAGATGTTGGACACGTAAGTGATGGTCGAAGCGGACTTGCCCACGCCACCGACGCCCACCAACACAACCTTAAGTTCGCCCATGTTCGTTTGTGGAGGTTGTTTTTTCTATCTATCTAAAACTCTCTTTAGATTATGACGACCTTTGGGTCGCCGCGGAAGTTGAAGATGGAGAGAAGATGAAGGAGGCGCTGTGATGCGTTCGAAGTCTGTCGGCGGCGAAGAAAAAAGAGAGTCGCACCGCCGAAGCCGACATAAATGGCTGGCGATGCTCGGTTCCGCGGCGATGGTGGTCCTTCTGGAAATTTCCATAAGCGAAGACGAGATAGGCCGGGGCTATATTTAGCCGACCAATAGGCACCTTCGATAGGCGAAAATACGGAGTTAAATCAGCGAATGGTGCTGGTCAACGCCCCGATTCGGTGCCATTATCACCGCGAATGAAGGCAACAAGGACGCACAGAGCGACACCGACACACGCACCAAAGTAACACACAGTGCCACGCAGCACGGCCGCAACAGCGTGTGTTGTGCGTGTGTTGTCCCCAGCAGCTTTCCGTAGCGTACACGCTCTGGCGAATCGCCAGCCGAGCACACCCACAAACTCCACACACGGCCAGTTGCCTCGCCACCACAGCAAGAAGAAGCTCAAGGAAAGGAAAGGAAGAGCTCTTTCATGATCGTGGCCAGTGGTTGTCGCGCCACCACACGGGAGGGGACTTCTTGTTACTTTGGTGCTGGCGCTGTTGCCCCGTCCACGTCGCAGTCGCCGAATGGCTCTCAGGCCGGGGATAGATCAGGGATAGTGGTCCTTGTACCCAAGGGCGGTGGCGCCGCTGGTCCAGCCGCCGCTGCTGCCGCCGCCGGAGGCAGACGACAGACCGAAGCCGCTCGCGCTGCTCTGGGCCATCCTTGTCATGTCACTGCAGGGTCGTGCCATGTGTGATCGCAGCCAAGAACAACGAGCAGAAGCGGGGCTCCAGATTATCATCAGGCGCGCGCACGTGTGGTGTCGTGTGTATGCCGTGTGCGGTGTGGCGTGTGGCGGCCGTGACTGCGTGGTGGTGAGCGTACATCTGTACGTGCGGGAGGGGCGGGTGTGTCCCCTTGCGGTTGGTGGGCTGGTCAAAGTATCGCGTGCACACCTGGTCCAGGAAGGCGCGCAGACGCCGCAGCGCGTACGTGTTCTCGCCGAAGCTGGCCGCGTCCATGCAGTTCTGTTGCGGAGGCCGGCCAGGCAGGCGACGGTCGGGTAAGCGCGCCACCGTGCACGGCGGTTGGTGGAAGGGAGGACACAACGCACCACTTCGATGCTGTGTCGCTCCACGACCTCGGGCTGGTTGGAGATGGCCTTGGTCTTGTAGCTTCGCTGTTCTCGCGCAGCCAGGTCGGCCATCGTGCCTGCGTGGAGGCGAGAATGCGCGACACTCGAAGCGTCACCCAACGCGCATGACACGACACAACGCACACAACGCACACATGGCGGCACGCGACACACGTGCGCGAAGGCAGTCAATGAGGGATGAGGTACAGTACCGACGATTAGCACCGGCAACGGTCCGTTGTATGTGTCCAATTCGAGCGTGCGTCGATCTTTGTGTGTTGCAAAACCGCCCTCTCCATCGTCCACCTGCGGGCGGCACGGCGCGGCGCGGCACGGCACGACATAACGCACAACGCGGGCACGGTTGATTGCTGATGCGTGCGTGTGCGTGTGCGTGCGAGGGAGCTCCTCTACCTTCCACTTGAAGCTGTCAGACCCAATGACCTGCTTGATCCAGAGCCCTATGTTCTTGTACGACTTGCGGTTCGTTAGGTCGTGGACCAAAATGAGTCCTGTGAGCGCGGGTCGGAGAGGGAACCGATCGGTCAAAGCGGGGCTCGCCTTGTGCGTGCGTGCGAGGGAAGACGAACGGGGCCAGTCGAGTCGTACCATGGATGCTCAAATGGTTGAAGACCACACCGCGGCTCTCCGCGTACTTCTTCGAACCACCGAGGTCCCAGAACTCAATGTAGTACGGCCGTCCCTTGAACTCATGGATCTGCCCCGGCCACCGCACCACCGCACCACCGCGCCCATGAGTGTTACTCGGAGGAGGGGCTCACCTAGAGGGGTGGCACCTTGACTTCGGTGGAGCAGCCGATGGTGTAGGAGGAGTTGGGCAGCACTTCGCCCTTGCAGACCAAGTGGGAAAGCACCGTTTTGCCCACCTTCGCTTGCACACGTGAAGTGCCGACCAAGGAGGCCACAAACCGTTCAACAATAAGGAGATGAGTCGTCGATGAAGCCAATTCTCTTCATGTGGCACGTACCCCACTGTCGCCAACAACCAGCACACGAATCTGGTCAGACAGAGAAGGCCCGCTCGAGTTGCTCACGCCCCTACCACGATGCATCGATTGCGTGTTTGTTGGTGGCTTTTCTCTTTGCGTTTATCATTTTATTTTATTTTCCCTCCAGTATTTATTTATTTTTAATATTTATTTTATTTTTATGGTCTTAGAAAATAGGCCACCCTTGGCGGCCCGTCGAGGCAGCTGTCAGTCGGTTTCCAGGTCGATGTGCTTGGCAGAGGGGAAGCGCCGCTTGAGCTCGGTCTCAATTCGATCCACCTCATCTCCCAGATGCTGCACCATCCCATTGCCGTAGGTGACCAACAGCTCCTGTCCCACAAAGTAGGCGTGAGTGTGCAGCGTCGCGGGCGTCCGTCCTACACACACACACGGAAGTACCTCGAGTTGTTCGGGCGTTTGGACTTTCGCGTGGAGCTCGCCGATGTTGGGGTAGTTCTTGTCGATGTACCGCCTCGCGATCTGTCGGCCATCGAACTCGATCTCGGCCTGCGTGCAGTAGTAAGGTGGGTGCGAGTCATGAAACGTTGCTTGTGGCATTGCTGGACCACCACCATCTTAAGATGGTGGTGTTGGCCCAAGTGTACCTTGAATCGCATGTTGCCCGGGCTGAAGATCTCTCCCTTAGCATCGTGCACTGCCAAGATGGTCGGGTCGGCCTCTAGGAACTGATGCGGGGCACAGTAGTGAGAATGTGAGAATCCAGGAGGGGGAAATGGGTGGAGGCGTGTGGATGAACCTTGATCATCGAGGCGCGTTTCTTCTTGGGCACCGAGGTGCCCAAGAGCAGGCGTCGGTTCTTCTCGATGAGGAAGAGCGCAGCGGTGCCCATCAAACCACCGATCATGATCGATCCGCAAGCATCGAACAAAGCGCTCCCCGTGTAGTGCGTGAACCTAGATGTGGCGAGATGCACGACACACACGCAAGCATCAGCCGAAGTATATGCATGTAGGGACACCTGCACAGCATGGTCGCGCATTATTACCCAAGCGCAAGACCGGCTACGCAGACTCCAGTAACCTGGACCACACACACACCAGTTAGAATGTGGACTTGATTACTCCTCGGTCCCCAACAAGAAATGGGGTGGGAGTACGGCGATCGAGTCCTCGACGAGCACGGCCACTGACATCGGGTCAGGCCCGTCCAAGATGTACTCCTTGATGCTCATTCCCGTCTCCTTGGCGCCATCTCGCACAGCCCTTGGGGGGGGGAAGGGTTCACGTGGGGGTGAACACACCGACAGCGCAGATAGCAGGCGTGGTGTGTAGACCGTACCTAAAGGCCATGAAGAGGGTACCGCCCTCCAGCATAAATGATATGCCGAGCACGCCGAAGGCGATGGGCAAGTCTGCGAGCTCCGGCGGCACGATGAGCGAGGAGATGCCGTGGTACACCGTCACTCTAGACACGATCATCATTGCGCACCAGGATGAACCCATCAATGGTGTGGCCGTGGCGATAGCCAAAGCTAGAGAGAGGCGTGTACCCGCTCCCCAGGAAGAAGACGCCCACCGCCGAGATGAGCGACCACACGAATCGTTCCCGCCCGTAGCCATATGGGTGCCTGCACATTGTGTCGGGGCGACGCATGAGCAACAGGGAAGAGAGACGTAGTACTGCCCCTCAACTCGCGGGCGAGCTATTGTGCAGACGTACCGTCTGTCGGGTTTCTGTTGGCTTCGCTGTGGGGGCCGGTAGAGAGATCTACGTTAGGCGGGGGATGCTGGGAGTGTGTCCTAGGGAGAAGGGAGCCACGAACTCGAATGCCGATTGCCAGCAGGACCTGGTTGAGGGAATCACCCAGGGAGTGGACGCTTTCGGAGAGCATGGACGCGGAGCCTGTGGCCAAGAACGCCCCAAACTTGACCGTTGTGACCTGCGAACAACGGGTTGTCAAGCAGCACACGACCACGGCGACGCGCGCGAGAGGAGCAACGAGTGCGGCCACTGGCGGGAAGTAAGCAAGAGCGATGCGGCACCAGTGCGTTGGTGATGATGGCGGTGTAGACCGTGCTCACGCTCTTGTCCGATGTGCCGGTGATGCGCTCCATGAGGCCCTTGCGCTTGGGCTGCCTCCTCTCCCTCTCCTCGCGCTCCTCGCGCTCCTCCGCGCTCTCCTTCCGTCCACCCTGCCAGAAGCCTGGTGGGGCCACCACAGTTCAAGCCTGCCCACGCCACTACCAAGGGGGTCGGCTGCAACCACAGAAGGTACCTCGCTGGCGCACGTCGGCACAGGCCATCACGGCGGGCAGGAGGCCGGTGGTGGGCCGCAGCAGCAGACGCATGGGTCGACTTAGGCACGTAGTCGAGTATGAGGTGGAGTACCGCGGGAGGAGCGAGACTCGGCCACCACTACTGGTGCACATGCGGACAGTGGCGAGAGCACGAAGCGGCGAGGGTGTAGTGTTGCCCCACCCGTGGGCCGGGTGCCGCACTGCAGACCGCATTTGCAGACCCCACCCCCTCTTCATCTCTTCTTTCTTCTCTTGGCGCTTTGAGTCGACAAAAAGTGTAAAAAGAAAAAAGCTTCTTCTCACACTCGAAAAAGAGGCACCTACTAACACAACCACGCGGCGCGTAGAAGAGCAAGTAGAAGGTGCGTGCCCATGGTTCGTGCCCGACTCGTGCTTCAACTGATCGTTGGATGTGATGGTTGACGAGGAGATAGAAGGTTTCCTCCGAAACTCTTGCACATGACCCAGACGGACATCACAGCAGACATGTTGGGCTGCGTGGTCGACATGACGGTCATCGTGGCTGACATGAAGGAAATCGTGGCTGACATGATGGAAATCGTGGCTGACATGATGGAAATCGTGGCAGATATGGCGACCATCATCGAGCGCGGCCACCAAGGCGAACATGGAGGCCACCAAGGCGGTCACCGTGGCCATCGAGGCGGTCAAGGATATCCTCAACGAACAAGGCGAACCTCAAACTCAAGTGGACATTGAAAGACAGCAGACTAGGGGCACTGCTGAAGCAGCACGAACTTCCAGCCAGCCTGGCTGTTCATCCAATGTCGTCGTAAAGCAAATCGCGCTTGTCAGCTGGCCTTGTTTGTATTAGTATGCGCTGCGTTAGGGAGATACAAGCACAAGAGCTGCGGTGTGGTTGGCGCCACAGGAGACCTTAGCCACGCGACCCCTTGGCGCGCCAGCGACCGGCGGTGCGTCCTCGCTCGGTGAAAGGAGGAGCGTAGTGACAACCGTGGGGCAGTGTCGGTCGTGTCGGTCTCCGTGGCCCAGTTGCCCCTCCGCATTCTTGCCCCACGAGTACAGCACGTTCATATCTGGCCGTGTACCCCGACACATGTGTCATGAGTCCTGAACCAAGTATCTCTCCCTTCTTGAGACAGAGAAAGAGGGTTGAGGCTTACCAGAGATGGCGGCCATGTGTCCAGCGCCGCAGGCGATCGCGCGGATGGGCACCTCTGCCAGGGCCGTGACCAGGGTGGGTACCGGGCGGTTCTCCTCATCGCCGTGTCCCAGCCGACCACCCAGCCCGTGGCCCCCTGGGAAAAGATGATGAGACAGGTGAGATTTCCGGGCGATTGAGGGTGGGGAAGCAGATGACAGGAGGTTAGCTACAGGTGAAGAGGTGGCCTTCGACATTGATCGCGGCGGCAAAGTCGTAGCCGCAGTGAATGCTCTTGATGCCCTTGCCCTCCAACGCCCGAACGAGCACGGGTGCGAAGTGGCTCTCATTGTCGCCCTGGCCTAGCTTGCCATCCTGTTGTTGACATTGCCATCATCCGAATGAGCAAGTGGCTTCACAATCATAAAGGCGGATAATTCCCCTCTTGCAGACTGTCGCACCGTGCCACTGCCCCACATGAAGACCTGCCCGGCGTCGGTGAGCACAGCATTGTGGGCTCCGAAGCAGGAGGCCTGCACCACCTTCTTGCCCTTAAGTCCCTCGATCACCGTGGGAAGACGCCTGTACGCATCGTCCCCGTGCCCCAAGCGACCTATGGCGTGCTCAGGGGTACAACAGGGTGAAAAAAGTCTGGCCTGCGCTGTGTGGTTGGCATGAGTGCGTACCGTGTTTGGGGAATCCAAAGCTGTACACCTGGCCGTCGGAGGCTGGAGACAAACGGGCACAAACGTGAATGATGCATCATACGATCCCGCCTCCAGGCCCACGAGGCATAGGAGCGTACTGACGACGAGGGAATGATTTCGGGCAGCGCACACCTGGATCACTTTGAGGTTGGCCAGGGCATCGACCAACAGAAACGACCTAATGTTGTTCTGATTCTTGTGTCCCAGGAAGCCCTGTAGTGTGGTTGTACGCGAGAAGATGGCGTGAGCTAGCGTGGGGGTACTACCCGGATCAAGGTTGCGTCAGCATACCTTGTATCCTCGTCCGCATGTGTAGACCTGACCCTTGGACGAGATGACCATCGAATGGAAGTAGCCGCACACGACACTCTTGGCCTTGATCTGCATGGCCACCAATTACCGCGACAAGGGATGAGCGTAACACAACAGGTGAAAGAAGGGGGGTGGGTGCTGCACAGGCGAGTACCCCTTGCTTGTGCAGGCTTTGGACCAGAGTCGGGTCTCTATACTTACGCTCGTCGCCATGGCCCAGTCGACCCGTCGAACCCAGACCCCCTTGAGTACACACGCAGGCCCATCACGATCTTAATGCCTCACACACGCAGCTACACCAGTCTGGCTACCACTTGAACTCCACGTACATGTGTACACAGCACCAGAGCCTGATAAGGGCAGAGAGGGGAAAAGCGAGGCCAAGGTTAGCCATGCAGCGTGGCATTGCGCGGGTCGGGGGGGAGGAGGTATGAGGGCGTACGGGTGCAGAGGGCTCCGTGGGTGGCTCCGAGCGAGATGGTAGAGATGGTTGTGCAGTCATCGGGTGGCTGTGCGCTCGACCCTGCGCCGGTGCGGCCTGCGGCGGAGGTGGACGACCCCGCACTAAAGTTCAAGAGGACCGGGCAGGGCAGGTCTGCCGGGTGGTCCTCGCTCGCCTCGCGCCCTATGAGGCTCGGGTCGCCCCACGTGTACAACACCTGGGTCCTCTCCTCAGCCGCTCCACGTGTTCGTGTTGGCTGCATCTGTACAGTTAAAGAAAGCCAACAGCGAGTTGCGGGCCTCTAAGGCAAGCCATTTGGCGCGCTGAACCGTTTCCAGTAAATTCGGATTTCTGTTTTCGAACTTTTAAAACTCTGTTTTGCGTTTCGAAACGAAAAAGGCCGCTAAACGAAACGGGAAGAAGTGGTGCTGTGGATGGAAGACGAGAGAAGAGACACGGCTTTGGTGCTGGGGCTGGACTCGAGCACCCAGGGACTGAAGGCCCTGGTGATTCGCGCTGATAATCTCCAGGTCGTGGGCGAGTGGAGCGTCAACTATGACCTCGATCTGCCCCACTACGCAACTCGTGGCGGCGTGCACCACTTCAAGGACAGGGTCGGCCAGATGGATGAGGGCGAGGTCACCGCGCCCCCTTTGATGTGGGCTGAGGCCCTCCAGCTCCTGCTCGAGAAGATGAAGAAGGAGGATGAAGGCGCCATCTTCGGCCGCATCAAGGCCGTGTCTGCTTCGGGTCAGCAGCACGGCAGCGTATACTGGCGCAAGGGCGCCGAAGCCTCCAACCTCGCCCAGCTCCTCAACGAGGCCCAGAGCGAGCTCCCCACCGACCTCGTGCACGCCTTGAAGCACGGCCAGGGCGCTTTTTCTGTGCCCGTATGCCACCGCCCCCATGCTGTCATGGCTGCTCTTTTCCCCTCTTCTTGTTCAATCGTCTGAGCGTCGACGTGTGGTGATGGTGGGAGCAGAACTCGCCCATTTGGATGGACAGCAGCACCACGCCGCAGTGTCGCAGGTTGGAGGAGGCCATGGGCGGTCCGCAGAGGGTGGCCGAGATCACCGGCAGCCGAGCCTACGAACGCTTCACCGGGTGCGCCGACTGGCCCCATGCTCACTCCCAGGAGTGATTGAATGCGTTGTGTCTGGCGAGTGCGAACTCTTCGACTCACCCGACGTGGGTCCTTGCACACAGGAACCAAATCGCGCGAGTGATCGAGAAGCAGCCGCAGGCCTATGCTGACACGGAGAGGATATCCCTGGTGAGCTCGTTCGTTGCTTGCTTGTTCGTGGGGCGCTATGCGCCCATCGACCGGAGCGACGGAAGCGGTAATCATCCCCACCATTCCTCATCGTTCTCACTTTTCCGGCCGAAGTGTTCGACTCACTGGGTGAGCGTTGGTTTAAAACGCCAGGGATGAACCTGATGGACATTCGCACGAAGGATTGGAGTGCGGAGGCGCTCAAGATCGCGGCGGGAGACACGTCGGCCAAAGAGTTGGCCGACAAGCTCGGCAACGTGGTGCCTTCCCACAGTGTGGTGGGTAAAGTGGCGCCATTCTTCAGCGCTAGGTACCGCTCATCACCCCCTCGCCATAGCTTCGCGCGCACCTTCGTTTGAACTCACCAGAAATCGGCCAATAGGTACGGCTTTCCCGCAGACTGTATCGTAATTGCTTCGTCGGGCGACAATCCCAACAGCGTAGCCGGTATGCGGCTTGGCCTCGGCGATGTGAGCATCAGCCTGGGCACCAGGTGCGGCTTTCCCCTTCTACGTTTGCACCAAACGCCAACGCAAGCAACTGAGGGTTAATGTCGCGTGTGCGCAACACGATAGTGACACGGCGTTCGGCATCCTGAGCGACCCCAGGCCATCGGCATCGGAGGGCCACATCTTCTGCAACCCCGTGGACCCCGAGGGAAGCATGGCCATGGTGTGCTACAAGAACGGCAGCTTGACCAGGCAGCACTTTAGGGACCTGCACGCAGGCGGTTCGTGGGACGAGTTCAACGCCCTCCTGCAAAAGGCCCCGATCGGTACCGGACTCACTCTTGATTGTCCGCGCGACAAAGCGGTGTTTGTAATGATATATCACTCGTCTCAGGGAACAACGGCAACATCGGCTTCTTCTTCAAGGAGATCGAGATCACGCCTCCGGGCGCGAGTGGCTTCTTCCGCTTCGATGCCGATGGCAAGGCCGTCGAGTCCTTTGCACCCGAAGTCGACGTGCGCGCCGTCGTAGAGGGGCAGTTCTTGTCCATGCGCCTGCACGCCTCCAACATCGGCATGCGGCAGTTCTCGAGCATACTCGTCACTGGCGGCGGCTCGTCGAACACCAACATCTGCAAGGTCGTCGCGGACGTGTTCGGCGTGCCGGTCTTCAAGGCGGAGACCTCCAACAGCGCGTCCCTCGGCGCGGCCTACAGAGCCCTCCATGGTTGGCTTTGCCAGCAGCAGCAAAGATTCGTCCCCTTCAGGTGCGTCCCAGTCAGCCACTTCCTAAAGTCCGCGTGCCATTGTGCTGTAGTGCTCACGCATCGCCGCCTATACGACACACTTCAGTGAGGTGCYCTCGGCGGCGGCTCCGTTCACCAAAGTACACGATCCCGATGTGGCGGCACACGAGGTGTACACTGCGATGCTCCCTCGCTACAAAGCCCTCGAGAAGAAGTGTCTCAAGCATTAGATGAGCCGCGCAATCAATCGCTTTCGCGCCCAAAAAAACGACATTGTTGTAATTTCTTGGAAGGTTGGGAGGCAAAAGACAACGTAGTGCCACTAACAACGACTGACATTTTGCAAGAATCTTACAACAAGAATCGAACCAGTACTAGCAGCAATGAGCAAGGGACTCCTCATCGACGCCGTCTTCAAGCAGCACTCGCTGGCCAACAAGACCGGCAAGGCCTTATCCAAGGCGGCGATCGGCCGTATTGTGGATTCGGTCTTTGAGCAGGCCGGCAAGCAGATTGTGGGCAAGGGTTACTTCAGATACCCTGGCTTCGGCTCCTTCCTCATCAGGTACGGACCGGCAACCTGCATTGAACAGCGCCGCATCAGGAATGTTCGCGGGGGGGGGGGTGAATCGCAGCTATTTACGTGATTGGTGCAGGGATCGCTCGGCGAGGACAGTGTTCAAGGCCCTCCCCAAGACCAAGGGCCAGACGGTGGATAGGTCGGAGGCGAACAAGATGACAGTGCCCGCGCGCGGCGTTGTGGGCTTTAAGGCTTCGCCTCAGCTCAAGGAATCTGTGAAGGACCTCAAGAGGGTGAAGCGAACCAAGGTGTCCAAGAAGGAGCAGGAGATCGTGTAAATTGACCAAACCAGCCTCCAATCTAAATCGTGTGGAAACAGAAGACGGTGAATGAAAGGCGTTTTTACTTACATTGCTCAAAGCGGCATCACTCATCAGGAACTGCGCTTGATGTGGCCCGTGAGGAGCGCTACCACGAGGGCCAAAAGACCACCAATAATGAGAAGAAAAATTATGATGAAAATCGTGAGCATGACCTTCTGTCGTCGCTGGAGGCGTCGTGGTCGTCTGAGGCGGTGGCCCGGGCTTCGATCGTACTCTTCTCGGCTTGGGGCAGCGAAGACGGCCGTCACCGCACCAAACACCACCGATTCGCTTCCCTTCTCCAAATCGACCCAACTCACCCTCTTGTTCTTCTTCGATGATTTTCGGGCTAGCTCCGCCAATCGCGTCCCGATCTCGCCCCCAAAGTCATCAAATGAACTCGAGCTGCCAATCGAGAGTCCTCGCGAGCGTCGTCCGACGTCCTCATCTTCTTCATCGCCGCCCAACAGGCTATCTGTCTCTAAATGATCGTCGCCTTGAAAATTGCTTGCAGCTGAGTGATTTCGTCCCGCCAAGAGCAGATCGTCATCGTCGTCGTCTTCAGCCTCCTCTCTTCGTACCCCTGCCACCTCTTGCAGGTGTTGTGTCGCCAGATCCCCCCCTCCATTGAAGTAGCGCGCATCGCCATTCTGCTTCTGTTGTGATGAGATGGATGGCGGCGGCGAGAGGCTCAGCGCGGTCTGTGTGGGTGAAGAGGACAAGAACTCGAGCTCGTAGGGGGGCAGACGCTCCTCCATCTCCTCTTCGCTCTCTTCTTCGCGTGCAGAGTCAGAGGGCCACGGGCGCGCTTTGACCTCTTTGCTTGGCGACGAATTCCGCCACGACATTCCCGAGCTGTGACGTGATCATCGGCGCCACTTGGCCCTGACCGACCCGCAACCGAGGGTGTAAAGAAGTAGTAAGTATTTCATGTTTATGTGACACGGTCTCTCTGCTCCGCGCAAAGGCGAACACGTTGTTGGGTAGAACACGTCTGCTCCTCTCACGAGGATTCGGCGGCGACAGTCTCTTCCGAGCCGTTCTCCTCCGTTCCGTTGGCCTCGGGCGTCTCCTCCTTCTTCTGGCTCAACTCCACGACCCTGCTCCTCTCGTCCTCCAACTGCTTGTTGAGTCCGGCCGACTTCAGCTTCTCCTCCTCGAGCAACTTCTCCAGCTCGGCGGTTTTGGCCTTGGCCTCCTCGAGCTGTCGTTCGGCATCGCTGGATCGGCTCTTCTCCTCCTCGAATTGCCTCCAGTTGTCGCCGGCCTTGGTCTGCTCCTCCTTGAGCTGTCGCTCCAGGTCCCCGGATCGGCTCTTCTCCTCCTCGAACTGCCTCCAGTTGTCGCCGGCCTTGGTCTGCTCCTCCTTGAGCTGGCTCTCCAGATCGCCCGTTCGCTTGTGCGCCTCCTCGAGCTGCTTGGCAGCGTCGGCGGCCCGGCTCTTCTCCTCCTCGAGCTGCTTGACGGCATCGGCGGCCTTGCTCTTCTCCTCCTCGAGCTGGCCCTCGAGCTCGGCGGCCTTGCTCTTCGCCTCCTCGAGCTGCTGGGCGGCGTCGGCGGCCTTGCTCTTCTCCTCCTCGAGCTGACGCTCGAACTCGGCGGCCTTGCTCTTCTCCTCCTCGATCCGCTTGCCCGAGTCACCGGCCTGGCTCTTGGCCTCATCGAGCTGGCTGGCGAGGTCGGCCGACTTGGCCTGCTCGGCCTCGAGTTGCTTGGCAACGTCGGCGGCCTTGGTCTTCTCCTCCTCGAGCTGACGCTCGAACTCGGCGGCCTTGGCGCGCTCCTCCTCGATCTGCTTGTCGGAATCGCCGGCCTGGCCCTTAACCTCATCGAGCTGCTTGGCGAGGTCGGCCGACTTGGCCTGCGCGGCCTCGAGCTGCTTGGCGAGGTCGGCGGCCTTGGCGCGCTCCTCCTCGATCTGCTTGCCCGAATCGCCGGCCTGGCTCTTCGTCTCCTCGAGCTGGCTGGCGAGGTCAGCGGTCTTGTCCTTCTGCTCGCTCAGCTGTCGCTCGAGATCGGCGGCCCGGCTCTTCTCCTCGTCGAGCTGTGCCTTGAGGCCGGCGACCTCAGCCTTGTGCTCCTCGGCCTGGCTGTCCGACTGCGCGGCCTGGCCCTGCAGCTCGCCGAGCTGCTTCTCGAGACGCGCAGACTTGGCCTTCTCCTCCTCGAGCTGGCCCTCGAGAGCCTTTGCCTCCTCGAGCTGCTGGTCGAGCGCGGCGACCTTCTCTCGCTCCTCGGCCAGGCGCATGCCTAGTTCTACAACCTTGTTACCGCCGGACAGGGACTCCTGCTCGAGCTGGGCCACCCTCGCGTCGCGCTCCTCAAGCTTGGCGCGGACCTCCTCGAGCTCCTGCTTCAGCGCAGCCTCGGTCTCGGCACCGGCTTCGCTGGCCTGGATGGCCTTCTGGGCGGCCTTGAGCTCCTCGGCGGCCTCGTCGGCACGCTGCTTCTCGGCCTCAAGGCTCTGCGCGGCCTTCTGGGCGCTCTTCTTCTGCTCGGCGAGCTGAGCGCTCAGGTCGGCCGACTCGTCCTTCTGCTTCTGGAGGGCCGCCACGAGCTCGGCGTTCTTGGCGGCGAGGCTCTGCTCGGCCTGCTTGAGGCTCTCCAGCTCGGCGGAGACCTGGCCGGCATAGCTCTGGCTGGAACGGTAGGC
>CACVKS010000863.1:0-16453 GCA_902749335.1 Acanthamoeba triangularis
CACACACACAGGCACCTTCCATCCGTTCATCAACGACAAGGAGGTCAGGATCGTGGGCGTGCAGGCGGCGGGCGAGGGCGTGCACACGGACAAGCACTGCGCGACGCTGGTCAAGGGCACGCCTGGCGTGCTGCACGGCACGCGCACGATGCTGCTGCAGGACCCCGAGGGCCAGATCAAGTCCACCCACTCGATCTCGGCCGGGCTGGACTACCCCGGCGTCGGCCCCGAGCACGCGTGGCTGCTCGAGTCGAAGCGCGCCGAGTACGTGGCGGTGAGCGACGAGCAGGCCCTGGAGGGCTTCAAGGAGCTGACCCGCAAGGAGGGCCTCATGCCGGCCCTGGAGACGTCGCACGCCGTCTACCACGCCATCCAGCTGGCCAAGACCATGAAGCCCGACCAGATCATCCTCGTCTGCATGAGCGGCCGGGCCGACAAGGACATGGGCACCCTCTCCGCCGCCCTGGGCGTCACCCTCCACTAATAAAAGATCATTACTTGGAATAAATAAATCGTTTTTACTTGAAGTACTGCTTCAGGTGCGCGGGTCGGGGTAGCACGACGTGGAAAAGGAAGACGATGAAGAAGATGAAAATGACGATGACGATGAATAGGATGAAGAGGAGGGCAGCAGGTGCGCGGCTGGTGGCGCGGGGAATGGAGGCGCGGGGGAGGAGGAGAAATCGGGCGAGCCCAGGACAGCCGCGCATCTGCGCTTGGCGCTGCGGAGCGCCGGGAAAGCGACCACCCACCGGTCCAAGATCTGGCGCCCACGAATGACGCGCTTCCCATGAGCAACAGATCCCATCATGAAGGCCACAACCCTCTTCTTCTCCTACTTCTTCTGTGGCTGCAAGAGGAAGTGTGGTGGCGAACCTGGAGCAGCTGCCGCATCGAATCAACCTCGTGCATGTCCCGAAACACGTCGACCACGGAGAAGATGGACAAGCTCCCATTGCTGCACAAAAATAAAAATATATACACACACATATATATATATATATTAAAAAAGACAGAGGCACACGTGTGATGTGTACGTGGGGGCGTGTACCTTGCGTAGGTGCTGGCCGGAAGAGAACCGATGCGAAGAAATTCCTTGGCCCACCACAGCGCCATCTGCGGCTGGTGACAGGTGCGGGTGAGTGTTGCGTGTGTGCGTGTGCGTGTGCGTGTGCGTGCGGTGTGTGTGGTGCGTGTCGATAACACGGTTCATCACAGCGCGTACAGTCGTCGTGTGGTATGAAGGGTGGTGTACCTGCGACAGGCTGCGCCAGCATTCAGCCCTCAGGCTGTAGAGGTACAGCTGAAGGGACACATAGACCGAATCCGAGAACTCGGGATTGCCTTCAAACCCACACGACGACACGACACGACACACACGACACACACACACAACACACGACACACACGACACACACAACGAACACACGAACGAGTTGAAGCCGTTGTCAAAAGGGCCGGTTGCTGGGGTTGGGGTGGCGAGGTCGTACTCTGTCCGCCGGACTCGCGGTAGTACTGGTGGAACTGGGCCTCCATGAGGTCCATGAGGTCCAGCAAGCCGTGGAGCGTGCCGTGCAGTCTCGCCACCCCCTCCACGCGGCCCTCGCGCAGGGCCGTGTCCAGCCGCTGCCGCGCCAGCTTCACCCCGAGTATGGCCTGGAGAATGATGCGGCCGCTGTAGGCGATGCGGGAGAGGGCGGTGGGCGAGATCGGGATGATGTCCCGGCCGTGCCGGTTGAGCGCAAAGAGCGGGTCGTAGGGGTGCCGCTCCATCTGCGCGTACTCCCGGTGCAGCTCGGCCGTCGCCTCTTCCGAGTGGGTGTCCACCTGCGCCAGGATCATCAAACTGCGCAAGTACACGTCGCTATTCTACACGCGTGTCGTGGCGTTGGTCGTGTGTCGTGCGTGTCGTGTGCGTGTCGTGTCGTGTGCGTGTCGTGTCGTGTGTGTCGTGTGTGTCGTGTGTGTCGTGTGTGTCGTGTGCCGTGTGTGTCGTGTCGTGGTGTCAGCACTACGGGCAGATCGGAGTGGGCGAGAAGGGTGCATACCTGGGCGCCGATCTGTCGGCACAGGGTGGTGGCCAGCTGGAGGAAGTAGAGGTGCTGGCCGCCGGCCTCGCCCAGCTCCTCCCGGCCCAGCCGGACGTCCAGAAAGGCCATCGCCACCAGCGCCTGTGAAACCCAACCCCCAATTATATGTGAATTTTTCTATAGATGTAAATATTAATGTAAATTTAAAAAAAATAAATCAAATTAAATTGAGAAAAAGCGTACTTGAGCGATGGCGTAGTCGGGCTGGTCGAAGATGTAGCTCAGCTCCTCGCGGGCCTTCATCCGGAACTCGACCGCTAACTGCGTTTGGCCCGCTAGAATCGCTCCTGCGGGTGCGGGGTGTGAATTCCTCAACGTTTAGTCGACCAACGTCGCAACACACGCCTACGACTTCCACTACTCCTACTACGAACCAAGCGAGAGGCCGATGTACACGCCGAGCGAGAGCGGAGTCGCCCCCTCGCCCTCGCCCGACAGCACCAGCTGCCGTGAGACCAGTGCCTCAAGTGAGAAAGAATGTGTGTCTGTGTGTCGTGCGCGTGTCGTGCGCGTGTTGTGCGCGTGTCGTGCGCGTGTCGTGCGCGTAAGGTGCAAGAGGTGAACCTTGATGCTGTCTTCGAGCAGGCACGCGGGGTTGAGAGGGACGATGGGCCACAGGTTGCTGCGGTAGGCCTGGAGGTGGCGCATCGTGGTCGCAAACAAGTGGAGGTCCTGCGCCACCGTCAGCAGCCGCGGAGCCCCCGCCGCCGCCAACGCGCGGGCTGCAAACGCCTCCTGCCGACTTGGCTCGGAGCTAAACTGTTGCCGGGCGCAAGCGAGGGCGAGCGCGGCGGGCTCACGGGCCGACACTTGGTCGGCGTGGCCGATGTGGTCGTCGTCGCTCGGAAGAAAGAGTTGCAGAAGCGCGTGCATGGAGTGTTCCTGCTGCTGCTGCTGAGGGCGGTGGTTGTCTCGCGCGGCTGCGGCGCTGGCCGAGGGAAAGGGAGGCGGCTGCGGCGACGGTGTGGTTGTGGGCGAGCGCCAGCGCGACGGCACGCGCGGGTCGCGTTCCACTGCTCGGCTCTGTTGCCCGCTCGCCTCTGGTGTACGGTCACATACAAAACAGGCTTAGCACCTGGTCACACGACACGACACGACACGACACGCACACGACACGACACGCACGACGACACGCCGCACACGACACAGCGAAGAGCAATACCCGACGGCCTGGCGTGCGCGTGCTGCCCGGCGGGCTGCGGGGCGGGCGCGGGCAGCAGCATCTGGTAGGCCGCTGCCGAGGGTGCGCCGTCGTCGCGTCGTCGCTTCGAGTTTTGGTCCCTGTTCTTCGGCGGGCGACGCCGCGTGATGGTGCGTCGGGCGAGGAACGAGAGGCCCGCTCCGACCCCGATCTGCGACAGCGCCGAATAGACCTCGGCCTTGCTCGTCGCGTGCGGCCCCGCCACCGGCCCGAGCCCGCCGGGCGTCGCTGCCACCGGTCGGTCGACCGCCCAGGCCGGCGCCTCATCATCAGCGTTGGTAGTGCTGCCACGCAGGCTTGCTGCTGGTACTAAACGTGTTGCTGATGTTGATGAGGGCGAGGGTGATGACGATGACGACAATGATGTTGGCATGATGGGCGGCGGCGGTGAGCTGGTGGTGGTGGTTGCGGTTGCGGTTGCGGCGGTGTGAGGCTGAGCGTCTAGTGCCAGGTCGACTGGTCTTCGTCGCCGGAGCGGCGAGATGGAGATGATGAAGATGAGGAGGAGGAGGAGGTGGCGAGGGACGGGGCCGATGGCGCGTAGTAGTCGTACAACAGCGAGGCCAGCTGGCACCCGGCTTTTTCCTCCCCGCCCGCCTGCCTTCGCTCTTCTTTTCGCTTTCGTTCTTTCGTTCTTCAGTGGGAATGAGGAAATGGAACAGAGAGGAAGGAAGGGGGGTTCAAGTTTGAAGTTTAAGATTTAGTTCCCAATATATTGTCAACAAAAAGAGGGAAGGGGGGAAGACGCACTGCTTTTCATCCATGGCTGCTTACGGAAGATGGAGGTGCGGCTGTCTTTTGGGTGCCCTTTCAAGATGACTTCAAGAAAAAGATGAGTGGCTCAGTCATGATTACTTACCGTACGCCGGCTGTTTGTGTCATTGCCAGGGTAATATAATCCGGAGCGGAGGTCGAATAAAAAAAGGTTCGTTTTGTTCTCTTTCCCTCCACGTCGTGGATCGTGCTGGGCACCACGCAACCTCCAGTTTTTAATTTGTTGGCTGAATTACATAAATAAATAAATCAATAAATGAGGCAAGAGAGGCGGATTCACTTCGCTTCTTCTTCTCTCCTATTTCTTGTACTCCTTGATGAGGTTGGAGAAGATGACCTTTCGCGTGATCTTCATCTTGCTGATGAACGCCGGCGCATGATAGGCCGCATTCTCTGCGTTGATCACTGCACATGAAACGAGTCAGCAAAGGAAGGCAATCGGAAAGGGCTGCGACGTCGAGTGTGTGTTCAGCGTACGCTTGTGGAGGAACATCTGTGTGAACTCCGGGCCGGCGGCAAACACGGGCGGGTCGGGCAGGTAGGGGGAGATGGGCGCCACGCCCTCCTTGGTCACCACCTCGATCCTGCAAGCGTGATGGCCCGAAAAACAAGTGAGTGTCATGTGTGTCGTGTGAGATGATGCGTGTGTGCGGGGGTATATGGGTGGGGAACGTACCTGTAGTAGGTCTCCTTCTTGTCGCCCCGATCGGCGGGGAGGAACTCGGGGTTGGTCTCCTCGCGCACCACGAACCACACGTCTGCGATGGGAGGGTTGGCATTACGTCCGTCCGACAAGCGAAAGCGAAAGCGAAAGCGAAAGCGAAAGCGAAAGCGAAAGCGAATGCGAATGCGAATGCGAATGCGAATGCGAAAAAGACAGAGTTCTAGTTGCGTACGGTTGAACTCGGAGGCGATGCAGGTCGGGTCAAAGATGGTGTCGCCCGCTTGGAACACGATCACCACCACGTCATTGCCCAGATGTCGCTTTCGCTCCAACTGCTGGACGTCCTTCTTGGAGTGGGGAAGGAGGGTGGACACGTGGTACATGATCTCGTAGGGCCGCTCGGGGATGTCCGACGGCAGCTCCGCAAACACCGAGTGCTCGCCCGTCTTCCCGCCTGACCAGCCCCACCGACGATGAGCATATCTCTCTCTCACACACACACACCACCGCATACGCGCACACGCAATCGCGCAAAGTGAGGGAGAATGTTCTTACGTGCAACGTCCAGACCGCCGTCGTATTTCTTCCACCCCTTGAGCGGAATCTTCTCGCCAATGGACTCCAGGAACTTGTCGAACTTGATGCTGCTCATGTCTGCCAGAAAAAAGAAGAAAAAGTAGGGAAGTGAGCTATCGGTTTTCTCTCTTCTTCTCCCTCTTCCTCTTCTTCTCCCGCGCAATGTGCTAGTGGTGGTGTAATGCGAGTACGTACTGTTCGCGAACATGTCGTTCTCCTTGGTTTGGCCCTGGCGGCAGAAGAGGACGCCAAACTTGTACCTATATACATGCTGTCGATTGGGAGAGGGAAGACATTGGGCGAGTAACCGATGGGTGAGTCGCCGGGCCAAAGCAAAGCGACCGGGCTCGTAACAAGGGGGTTGGGCGGAAGCGTACGCATCCCTCCTCGAACTTGAGGAGCTCCTTGTGCAGCTTGGCGTTGGCGATCGGCTTGATGGCGTCGAGCACAAGCCGCTTGTCCACTGTCGTCCGACAACGTTGAGGGAGCGCGAACGTGAATCACCAGCACACGACACGACCAGCGACACGCCTAACGACACGACATTGTAATTCAACGCAGGGTGACATACCGTAGTCGATGATTTCCTTGCGGCCGGCGCTGGCGGGCAAGTCCTTCAGTGGAATCAGCATGCGCTCCACCGCCTGATGATGATGATCATGATGATGAAGATCGTAGTTAGACCCATTGATGTGCAGAGTGCCCATAGAGACGGGAAGAGCGCCGCACCTTCTCGGAGCGGTAGAGTACGCGCCAGGCCGTCTTCTCGCGGATCGCGGAGATGATGATCGGACCCAACGCCGGGTCCATCCCACAGAAATTCTTGTGGTCTGGAGCCGACACGTGTGCAAGTGTGTGAGATTTATATTGTAATCTACACATGGTACACATGTTATCTATGAATATGTCGTGATTGGCGTACCTTTGCCCATGAAGTAGTCCTTGTACCAGGCGATGTTGTGGTCAGCGTTCTCTATCTCGTATCGCACGTCCTCCTAGCAAATAACAACAACAAAGAATAAAAAGATTAAAAAAGGAGCAAATCGAGGTGTCACGAGCTCGGAGCGGAGGGTCTACCGAGTGATACTTCGCATTGAGGACTCGCGCCTGTCCTCGCTCCACTTGGTAGCCGGGCACGTCCAAAGCCAACTTCACAATCTTGGGTTGGATCCCGGTATGACGTCAGCACGACGCAAAACCCACAAATGCTGAACAAAGACTTTGGTGGTAGTACCTTGACGTTGCTTTCGGCGGCCTTCTTGCGTGCCTCCTCTTCCTCCTCGAGTCGCTTTGCCGCGGCCTCTTCCTCGGCTTGGCGTCGTTCCTGGTAGAGTCGTTCCCGCTCCACTCGGCTGAGTCGCGTGTCTTCCTTTTCCTTGCCAAAGTTCAGGATCTCCTTCACCACTGCAGGATCGAATCAGAGTTAGAATTCGGAAAGCGAAGAGGGAGGGGACAAAGAACGAAAGCGAAAGCAAAAATGAAGGAATGTGAAATATGCGGGACAAGGCAGTACTGAGGAGGAAAGCCGCTTCGACGTTCTCGCCGGATTCGCTGGAGGCCTCAGTGAAGGCGGACTTCCAATCGAAGGCCAGCTTCTTGCCGTCCGAGGTCAGCACCTCGCGCTGGTCCTCCTGGTCCACTGATGACGTACAGAAGAGATCAAATGAGCAAACGTCAATGTGGGACCGGAGCAGACAATGTCATTCGTTCGACGAATGCACGCACAACACGAAAATGCGTACTCTGAGTTCCGACGATGCACATCGGCACCGCGCGAGCTTCCTTGGCCTTCAGAATCCGCTCCTTGTAGTTGCTCAGCATGGCTGTGTGTCACGCACGACACACGGCGCACACAACACGCACCGCGTGAGCACCGGTGAAGGTGGCGATCGCTGCGCTGCACTTCTGGATGCCGTACCAAAGGTGCCGGCATCGCCGATGTTGTAGACCATCATGAAGCCATCGCCCCAGGCCAACCACTGTAGTGGGAAAGGCTACGGCTGAGCGAACCACTAACGCTGTAGAGGTCCCCACAAAGGGAGGATGTAGGTACGTTGGGGTAGAATTCGCTGTAGAGGGCGAGGTCGCCCGAGATGTCGCGAATCTTGAGCGTGTACTGCTTGTCGTTGACAGTCAGCGTGTGGATGTGATCGTCCTCTGTGCCGTTACCAAGACAGATGAACGTCGTGAGTCACTGGATGCAGCAACACAGAGGAATGGGGAGTGGTTTGGCGTACGGATGGTGGGATCTTCGACCTCGACGAATTCGTTAAAGCGGAGCCGGGTGACCAAGCACGACTTGCCACACTGTGGGCCGGCCATCACAATACGGATGACGTCGTCATTGGGCTTAGTCCCGCTGGAAGGAGGAAAGGCACAGGTGAGCAATACGACACAAATGACACACGCACAACACACGGCTGGCCGATACCTCTTGGATTCTTCCTTTTCCTTGTCCTTTTCCTTATCCTCCTTTTCTTTTCCCTTGCGCGCCTTGCGCTGCTCCTGGGCCTCCTTCTTATAGAGTTTGGCGCGCGAGACGTTGAACTTGCGCATGGCCTCCAGATCGGCCTCGGTCGGCTGCAGGACCGACAGCAGGAGCTGCTCGCGATTGGCCGCCTCGCGCCCGGCCGAGCCCTTGGAGTCGAGCGCTGCCATCTCGCCGCTGGCACCGGGCGACCGCGGGCTGAGTGGCTCCTGTCACATCGGGGTCAGTAGACCGAGATAAGAGGAAAAGAAGAAGAGGGTCGTGGGATGTACGGGGAAGATAGCGGGGCGGAGGCGGATCATGTTGGCAACGACGTCGTTCATTGCCAGGACTGGAAGCGTCTGTGTGCGTGTTCAAAGACGGGTTGCACGAAAGACGAAGAATGGGTGAGCTGAGCAAACTTGGCCGTGCAACAACTCACGAACAACCATTTGTGCAACCAATCAGAAAAGCTTTGGCGTTGCCATGGGAAAAAGGGCCAAAAAAAAAAAAAAAAGGGAGCGGCAGGTACCTGTTCGTCCCAGAAGACGTTGGGACCCCAGACGATGCCAAGGTTGACCGGACTCATCTTGTTGACGTCCGCCTGGAGCGTGATCTCGTGGAGGAAGTAGACGACTTCTCGCCACAGGTCAAGGTTGTGCGACGGCAGCTGGTCCAACAACCGCCGCAGCTCTTCGGCCATCATGTTCTCATCATCCTTGAGACCCACTGCGTATCACCACAACAAATATTTAAATATGTAGTGTATATAGTGCATGTGAGTGGAGAACGTACGGGTGGCGATCCACTGCATGGCAGGAACGGCGAAGAAGAGCGGCTGGGGCAGCTCGCGAATGAAAGCTTTCACGAGGGAGGCAACCTCGTCGCGCGAGAGCAGCTTCACGTCCAGCTCTTGACCTTTTGCGCCGGAAGAAGGAAGGTGAACACCGAAAAAAGAACGAAGCGAACGAAGATCAGGGGGGAGGCGGTAGTACCATGATCAAGGAGAGCGCGGGCGCGGTTCACCAATTCGGCGTTGCCGGAGAGGCGGAAGAGGCCCTCCTTGTGCAGGTCCTTGTCCTCGCGCAATCTCGCCAGGGCTGTAAAGCGAAGAGAAGTGGGCGTTAGAACGACGCACACAACATGCACCACACGACACGCGACACGCAAGGACCTTGGTGAATGAAATGAGGGGTCTTGAGAGCGGGGTGCTTGTCGGCCTGCGTCTGCATGATGTGGGGCAGAGGCAAGCCGAACATGGGCACGTAGGGCAGCGAGGGGCACATGTTGGGCAGCAGCGGGAACATCGTCGGCAAGTCCTCGAGCAGCGTCTGGCACAAAAGGCGCGCCATCTCCGGTGCGATTTCCTTCGCTGTCGTGGCGGCCGTCGCGGTCGACTGCGATGCCGGCTGCTCGGCAGTGTTAACCTGTGCGGGCGCTGACGATGACGACACCAGCGGCGTGGCTGGCAGCGGTGCCGATCGCGATAGCAGAGTCGACGGGCCTGAACGCGGCGAAGGCGCTTTCGGGGTAGCGGGGAGCTCGGCCGACCCCGACGAGCCAGGTGCGGGAGTCGTTGGCGCGACGCCGAGCTCAGCTCTCACTGGAGCTGTCGCTGGATTTGTTGTCGACGACGGTGTGACCGCAGTCGTGGCATCGGGAGCGCGGAAGATGAGCGGTCCGAAGGTGTCGGCGACGGCGGTGATGTTGGCCTTGTTCTTGGTGGCGTGGGCCGGCACGAGGGTGTAGAGGTAGAGGAAGCTCAGTAGGTAATGCAGCACCACCCGATTAGTCTCGGGCAGCTGCACGAACGCCACCCGCTTGAGCGCCCGCTTGCGCTCTTCGACGGTCGGCTGTTCGGCGGCGGCGATCCATTGATCGATGAGCTCGGCCGTGCAGAGCGGGTCAGGCAGCTCCCGAAGGAACTGCTTGACCACCTCCGCGACCGCGTAGACCTCTTTCTCGGCCTCATACGTGCTGCCGCCTTGCTCGAGCAACGTCCGCAGCTCCTTGACGTCGTCGTCCCTCACGCGGGCGGTGAACAGCCGCATATTATCCAACGCTCCTGTTCAGCCAACGTAAGCAATCTACGTGTGCGTGTGCTCCTGCGCGTGTGCGGTGGTGAATACCTTTTTCCTCGACGAGATAGTTGAGGCAGTCGAAGAGGACAAAGGGAATGCCACGGACGGCGTTGTAGCGCGAGGTAGCGAGCTCCTTGAGGTCGACCCCGAATTCGGGGAGCAGGAACTTGGACTTGCCCCGCCTCACGACTGAGTTGGAGCCCAACCCCGTGCGGCGCGGCGTGACGGGTGACGTCACAGAATCCTTCGGCGGAAACACGCCACTGGCCGGGTTGAGCGCCGCAATCAACGGAATGCCAAGCTGCAGGCGGGTACCAGAGGAATGTCAGCAATGTCCAAGAGCAAGGACCACACGTTTATCATGATGAATTCTAGATACCTTGGCCTTCTGCATGGGCAACAGGGGCTGACCGCTCGACGCACTGCGCGGGACCACCACCGAACCTATGGGTGATGACGGGCTCGAGCTCGTGCCTGGTGCGATGAACAAAGCACACACGACACGACACGTCCAACGACACGCATGAGTATTCAAGTTTCCTGCGGTTCTTACGGCACACGACGCACCGGTCATGGCCGGGTCGAAGCTGGCCACGGGCGGCGCGGAGAAGGCGACGGTGGCCCGACGGCCCGACGACGAGAAGACCGAAGACGACAGATTGAGAGGCTCGGTCGTGGTGGCCTCGGAGAACTGCGTCGACGCGGAGCTGATAACGTCGCCACTCGCGTGCTGCGTCTGAAGCGTCGATTTGAAAAAACGCACCACGGAGCCGCCCACGCCCGCGTTCGTGCTCACGTTGGTGTCATCGCCGCCCTTGCTGCCGGCCCGCACCCGCTTGCGGTCGTCGCGCCCACCGCTGCCGCTGCGGCTGCGCCCGCGCGGCGAGCCGTCTTCGCTGCCTATCTCCGACGACGAGACGGACTCGATCATCGACGAGGTCGGGCCGCCGCTCTTGCTTCGCGTTCGACGCAGGCGCGGCGACGAGGGCGACGCCGATGAGGACGCAGAAGACGAAGATGTCGAGGCGTTGGAGGCGGTCGAGGCGGTCGAGGCGGCAGACGAGATCGAAGCAACGTCGTTGTTAGATGAGGCCGAGCTCGTGGTCGATGAAGATGAGCTGTTCGAGTCGAGTGAGGCCAGCGACACGCCGCCAAAGTTGGAGGCGCGTAGCGGCTTGGTCGAGGAGGCGGGCGGCACTGCACGGCCAATCTCGGGGGCGACGTCACGAGGTGGGCGAGGGGGAGGCAGCTGGCTCGGTTTCGAGGTGGAGCTGCTGAGGCTGTTCATGGTGGGGGGCGTAGAGGGCGAAGATGAAGGGGTCGAGGCGTTGTTTTCTTCGGGCAGGGGAGGCAGAATGCGCACCCCGCCGAAAAGAGGGTTGGTAGTGGTAGATGATGGAGTACTAGAAGATGAAGATGAGGAGGAAGTAGTAGTGGAAGGAGAGATTTTGTTGTTTCGAGGCGAGCGAAGGATAAAGGACGTAGATTTGGACGAGGGGCTAAGCGGAGGAGTAGAAGAGCTTGGAGGGTCATCTGGTTCAGGCATCGAGGTGCTCCGTTTCGTCTTCTCGCCAGGCGATGTGCGCAGCATGCGGATCGAACCCGCAAACTTTTTCATCGTTTTGCGCTACTCGGCTCTGGGCTCCTCTTCGTCGTCTTCGTTCTTTTCGATCTTTCTTTTGATTGATTTGCAAGAGTTCGCCAGCCTCGAGGGCTGCAATCGTCAATCGGCAGTCTGAACACGGACGTAAAAAACAAACAGCCCGCGCCCTCTTCGTTCTTGTTGCCGGAGAACTGCCTACACCCGAGCGACGGCCGCTATGAGCTCACCGTAAATCCGACCGCTTTAGAAAGCCGGAAATTTCCGGCCACCAAATGAAAGGCCGTAGCACAAGGAGCCGGTTGCAGAGGGACGTAGATCACGCCCGCAGTGGAGCCAACACATACTGCAACACCTACGCATTGGCGCTCCTTCATAGATTCGTCATGTTATTGTAGCTCTTTAGAGAGTCAAGCACAAGGATAAATAGGAAAAAGTGTACAGAGAGAGCCAGCTTGCGCACGCGTGTCGGGCCAAGCGAGAGCGACGCAAGCAGCTTACATCCTCACGGTGCCGCCAGCCAGCTTCGTGTAGTGCATCTTGCAGTAGGGCTTGTCTGTTGCGTGTAGTGAAACGAGCGACGGCGTGAGAACAGCGTACCCAACACCAGCGCATTGTGGTGAAGAAATCAGAGTTTGGGGCGTAGCGCTCTATCATACCATTGTGAGCGTAGCCGGTGTTGACGGTGAGGACAGAGTTGCACTCGGAGCACTTGTAGCACTGCTTGTGCCAGGCCTTGTTCTGGGCGGCGAGCTTCTCGTTGGGGTACACCCTCTTGCCACAGCCCTCGCACTTCTCGCCACCGCCGCCGAAGGCCGGCTTGGCAGGGCTCGCCGCCGCGGGCTTGGCAGCAGCCGCAGGAGCGGGCGTGGAAGCGGGCTTGGGCACGAACGAGGTGGTAGCCGCGGGCCTGGGCGCAGCGGCGGCCGGCGTGGAGGCGGTCGATGTGGAGCTGACAGCGGGCTTGGGCGCAGCGGCAGCGGCAGGAGCGGGCGTGGAGGCAGCAACGGTGGGCTTGGGCGCAACTGCGGCAGGAGTGGCAGCGGCAGGCTTGGGCGCAGCAGCCTAGACAAGCAGCGCGCAGATGATCATCAGCCCCCGAGCCCAAGCCCTACGGGCCATGCACGACACGCACGACACTAACGGCGCAGCACACTCGTGGTGGTGCCATGGGCCAAGGGGGATAAGGTACCACGGGGGTGGCGGCCGGCTTAGGGGCGGACTTGATGGCTTGGGCCTCCTTGCGGATGGCGGCCAGCTCGGCCTTGAGCGCTGCGATCTCTGCCTGAAGTGCCGCCTGATAGATGTGCCATCCTTCGATCAGAAGCTGTACCAAGAGAATATACAGATTTCTAATAATATATATGTAGAATGATGAAAGTGTAACTCTCTATAAAAATAACCGTACTGTGTTGAGGACACCGCCTCGTTCAACGGTACCCCTCTTCACCTCCGCCCTCTTCTTTTCTTCAATGTCGCTACTCTTCTTCCTCACATCTCTCACCCCCTCTACTCGGTTCAAGCCGGGAGTGCGTCTCATATTGCGGAATTAAAATGGAGAATGAGGATAAATGAGTAACCTGTCGAATGGACACGATCTCGGCGCGGATGGCGGCTACCTCTTGAACCAAATTCGCCTTTGGTTGGGTGATTCATCCAAAAATTGATTTGGGAAAATCACCCAAGAAGGCAATTAAAAAAAGAAAAATTAAATAAGCAAAGATTAGTCATAACACTCGATTTTTCACAATGAGAAGAGCGAGCAAAGCGCCATGCAAACCACTCGGCCATTGTGAGGCGTAATGGTGCATCTCATTTGTTGTGTAGGGCCATGAAATCTCCATCTCTTTGGAGCACTGGCACTGATCTCAACAAAAATGGAGCAGGCGAGACAGGGCGAGAGATACAAGTCCAGAGGACGTACCATTGTGTGTTTGTTGTTGTGTGCGGTGGTGCTTGGAGAACTAACCAACACGCCCTACCCTTCTACGTGGGTTAATAACGTTGGAGCAACGGCTTATTATTAGCTGTCGACGCCCCTGGGATTGGGTGAACCCTCGCGGAGGAGGTGTCTGTTCGATGGATTGTCCATTTGAACCTCTCATGGTGGTGATGGAATCATTTCCTCTTCCTCAGACGCCGAGTAGGCGCTTGATATTCGCGTCGTATGCCTTCTCGCGGGCCAACGCGGCCGCGGTGAAAGTGCTGGTCGTCGTGGTCGGGCCTCTCCCCTTCTTCCCCTTACTCCTAGCTCTTCTCTTGGGTGCATTCGGGTCTTCCACCTCTTTCTCTTCATCTCCGAAGAGGTCGTCGTCGTAGTCGAACATGCTGCGGTGTGGACGCTCCACGGTGATGATCTTCATCTCCGCGTTGGCCTTGTCACTCACTCTCCCGACGAGCTTCTGGACGAAGTCGGCCCGACTGAGGAGCACGGCCAGGTGCAGGCAGTTGAAGTCGCGCCACTCCTCGCTGTTGCCGCCCGATCCCGCGTGTCCGTCGTAGTCGTGTTGCTGAGTTCGACTGGCACAGGCGATGCCAGGGTCGGCTCCAATGGCGAGCAGGTCGTCGGCGAACCGAAGTGCCTTGCGCGACGAGCTTGACGAGGAGTTGACCAGCAGCGCCAGAGGAGTTGCGCCCTCGATGGAGGTGGACGATGACGAGCCGTTGTCTGGACTGTTTGCTCCCGATGACACGATTATGCTGATGTGTGTGGCGTGTGTGTTAATGTTCTGTGCCTCATGAGTTGCTGAAGAGGTAGGGGTCACGTACGATCCGACGGGCTCATTGACGTTGCAACCGGCGAGCCGATGACTGGTGATGAGCAACGCGTACAACGCCTTGGTCACTCGCTTCTTCTTCTTCTTCTTCTCTTCCTTCTTGCATCCTTCTGGGAAAGAGCTTTTCGGGACCGGTTGCCTTCGTTGGGTAGGCGCTTCAAACTGTGGGCGTGAGCTCGGTCCGCTGTAGCAGGCCATGTGGAACGCGCTGGCGCCGCAGAAGCTGAGCGACCACGACGAGCAGTGGCTGCCCCTGGACTTACACAGTTTGCCGGCCGTGAGCCACGGGCTAGCTCCTGCCTCCAGGAGCCGCACCGCCATCTCGTGGTGCTCGGTCAGTAGCGCCAGGTGGAGCGCTGTAGCCTGAGAGGCCTTCATCGCGTCGCTGCGCGCCTGCGCGAAGAAGTGGCAGCCCATCGAGCCCTGGCCCTGGTACTCGTAACCTCTGTTGAGCGACTCCAGCGGCAAGTTGGGGTCGGCCCCGGCCGCCAGCAGCGCCTTGACAAGCTCGAAGTCTGCGAGGAACGCGGCCAGGTGGAGCAGGGTCACCTTCGAGCCCTTGTAGCGGTCGCTGTGGTGGAGGCAGTCACCGTCCAGAGTCAAGTTGACGCTCTTCGCCTCCAGATACGGTTGCGCCAACTGCAGGAACCACTTATGGTGAGTGTGTGTAGGGTGTCGTGTGTCGTATGCATCGTGTGCTGTGCTGTGCTGTGTTGTGAACCTGGAGTCTGGCCTTCGGCTCGTTGGTGACAATTGCCGTGAAGAGCTTGTGATGGCGTTGCTTTGTGTCCCTTTCCTTCTTGGGCTCCTTCTTCCTTGGTGCCTCCGCCTCGGGTGCGGAGGGCAGAGCGATCTCGGTCCACTGGCCGCCTTCCTCGAACGAGAGGGCGTGTTTCAGCTCCAGCGGCGGCTCTGTTCCTCCCTTGAACTCCACCGTTATCCCCAGCGTGAACGTGCCCCAGCCCCTAAACGCGAGTGTATCAGTACCTCGATTAAGGTATTGATTGAAGCAATGTTTACAAAAAAAAAAAAAAAAAAAAAAAAATCTCCCCACTCGCCCTTCTCCTCCACAAAGGCTGTCCACTTGTGCACGTTCTTGTCCTTCTTCTTTTCCTCTACGCCGCTGTACCGGTTGCCGTACACCAGGGAACGGCCCTGTCGCAATGAAAGGTGGCTCAACGATGGCAAGTCTTCCATGTTGTTTGTAAGAGGTTGTTGAGGGAAGATGGAGGTTGGTCTGTTTGTGGTTCGCGAAAACGCCAATGAACGCAGTGCAGCGAACAGACACCAGGTCGACATAAAAATGCACAGCAAAAATACTATAATAATAATTATAATAATATATAAAAGCCTGCAACTCCTACAGGTTCTTGGGGTATATACAGTACTGTCTCTTGTGTGCACATATCAACAAATCGGTGGTATGTTCAGGTCCATCAACTTTCATCAGCTCCTCCTTCAAGTTCAACCAAAAACTAAAGGAAACTTCCGGTGCGACTAAATTCACATAAAAAACTCACAACAAAAGACAAACGAAACACAAGAAACCAGACAAGAGATGGGCAACCAAGCGTTTCGAGGGACCAACTACCTCTTCCTGTGTGCGGAGAAGGGAGAGCTAAAGGGGGAGATGGAGCTTACCCGGCATGGCAACTTTCACATTGGTACGCAAGTGCACGTGGCTTCTTTGACCTCACCTCTCTGGCCGAGACTGGACCAACTAATCGGTCGAGTAGAGGAAGGGGTTGGGTGCATATACATCAGGACGGCAGATGGTAACTACGTGGGGGCAAACGACGAGCACCATGCCGTTCTGCGAAGAGAGAGGCAAGCGGACTGTAAATGGATCCTGGGTACTGCATCACGCCCTGAAGTCCCGTTTGGCCCAGTTGAAGAAAAGCTCACGCAAAGGTCACTGGTCTAACAGAGAGAAGCACAGGCGGTGCCGCGATCCGCAGCAAGCACGGCGGCTACTTGAGCATGGACGAGAATGGCGTGGTGCGGATCAAGGAGCTGCAGAAGGCAGGCGACCAGGAGATGTTCTCCGAAGTGGCTCTGCTCTAGGGACACGCTGAAGTACTTCAGCCGCGGGGCCGTGTGGGCCAATGCGAGCGCCACCAAACGGCAGTGTAACAACAACTCGGTCGTGTTGCCCAGGGGCGGATGTACAGTGCGTGTGCGTGCAGGGGGGTACTTCAGGGAAGGGAGTCGAGGGAGCGCGGG
>CACVKS010000864.1:0-13341 GCA_902749335.1 Acanthamoeba triangularis
GCTCTACTTCGCCCGAAAGTGCGAGTGGGCCAAAGTGCAGCACTCGCCGCTCAGCGTGCAGGTCGAGGTCTGCGCCCGATGGGGCGCGGTGGCTCTCCTGCGGAAGGTGCTCACACGCGCGGGCACCGACGTGAACAAGATCGACGGATCCACCAACGTCCTGCACATCGCTTGCCGCGGTGGCAGCCGGGAGGTCGTTGCGATGCTCGTGGAGGAACTCAACGCCGATCCGAACAAGAAGAGCCAGGTGCCCGTCKTCAGCGCCAGTACCCGCTCTCGCCTGCCGACTCACATGAACTGGCACACGCCTCTGAGCTTCGCTGTCGAGAGTGGCTGCGAGGAGACCGTGCAGTGGCTGCTGGAACACCGCGCTCGCACGGAGCTGGACGACTGCGTGGGCTGCCTCATCGCAGCGAGCGCCAAGGGAGTGCCGAGCCTGGTGCGGCTCTTCCTCGAGAAGCTGCGGCCCTTCCGGCCCCGCAGCGGGTGGACGGCCGGATTGCTCGGCAACGGTGATGCCGCGAGCGCCAAGGTGCTGGACGACGTCTTCCTGACCGCCATTGAGCTGGCCGGTGTCAGAAACCTGGCATCGCTGCAGTTGCTGCTCGCCGACGCGCCGGCAGGCCTTGCGAAAAAGGCCACGGCCGCCCTGGATATGGCCGTCCGCGCGGGCAACGCGCCCGCCGTGGCCGAACTCCTCGAGCACGGCGCGCCGCCCACCAGGGGTCCTGGCGAGTGGGCTCCTATTCACGACGCGGCTGTCGGTGGCAATCTGGAGCTGATCCGACTCTTGGTACAGCATGGCGCTGATGCTGGTGCGCACTCCAATCACCCCTTGCCGACCGCGGTGGCCTGATCACTGATGCGAGCAATCTGTGCAGGGATCGCTGTGCAATACGGGGGAGACCTTCGGAACGCACACATGATTGCGCTTCAAACGCACGGCAAGCCTGATGTGGTCGAATTCTTGCGGACGGCACCGTCGCCCATGCAGCAAGAGGCGCAGCTGGTGTTCAGGATCGTCATCGCCTGCTTGAGCCTGGCGTTGTTGGTCGCCGCGTGGTTTACGTTCTGATGGGCGGCACCACACGAGAAATGGTTTTTTTTTTCTTTGCAGAGCATTTATTGTCGACCGCGGTGTGGGCAAAAGGCCCGGAGAGAAAAGCAGGAAAGGTTGGCACAGCGGAGCAAGGCGCGTGAAGACGGAGGTCGCGATTTTCATCTGATCCATTCAATTTTCAACTCCCTACGAAGATGAGCGAGCCCGCCAAGAAGAAGCAAAAGACGTCTCACACCGCCATCATCGCTGAGCCCCTGGCGGACAAGAAGCTCACCAAGAAGATCCTTAAGCTCAACAAGAAGGGTGCGTGCGCATAATTCGATCTTTCTCCGAAGGTCCTGCAATTAATTCAGCCTGCATTTTCCGTCATTCAGCCTCCAAGGAAAAGGGGCTGAGGCGAGGAGTGAAGGAGGTCATCAAGGCCGTCAAGAAGAAGGAATCGGGGTACGATTACACTCATTCACCAACCCCCCTCCCTCCCTCTCCAACCCTCTGGAGTGCACTCATTGACTGGCTGCTCCTGCTTTTAGTGTGGCCGTCATCGCGGGAGATATCTCGCCCATTGATGTGATCACCCACGTGCCCGTGCTGTGCGAGGAGGCCAACATCCCTTACGTCTTCGTGCCCAGCAAGGAGGACCTCGGCGCTTCGAGCGGCTGCAAGAGGCCCACCAGCTGCGTGTTGATTAGCTTGAAGTCCGGTTCTTCCCTGGAGGCCGACCTCAAGAAGGTGGTGGGTGCCATCAAGGACCTCCCCAAACCCCACAACCCATAAATCCAATCTTCACACACAATCTTTCCGCTCTCTCTGCACAAAAAAAAAACACAAATTACAAAAATAAATAATTTTTTTAACGCATTTTGTTTTATTAGAGATGGCTCTCAATCCTCCTCCATGAGCTTCCTCTTGCTGCCCGACTTTCGTTTTTCCTTCTTGCTGCTCTTCGCCTTCTTCTCCGGGGTGGCGTCTGTCTTTTGTGTTGTGGTCTGTTTCTTCTTGGGTGTGGCGGGGGCGGCCTCCGGAAGGGTGCTGCTGCCGTCGTCTTCGTCGAGGTCCTCCGGTCGCAGCATCACGCTTCGCTTCTTCATGGCCTCTTGCACTCGCTGCAGCTGGGCCGTCACGTCCGGATTGACAAGGGCCATCATGTTCTCATCTTGCAAAAATCGTGAGATGTGATCGAGGGCAGACTCTTCGCTCACCTCCTGAATCGTAACGATTTCCATCTCGTGTTTGCCTTCCGAAAACTAACTCAATCTTTGGTGACCACCAGGACAGGAGATGAAGATGGCCTACGCTTTGGTTTCTTTTTCTTTTTCTTTTCTGTCGGTGTTGTTTCCTTTCTGGCTATGTTCCGCTGACTTGCCGCTGACCGCGTCAGCCAAGCAAAACTGTGAGCGAGACGACGAGATTTGATTGATTGAATTCATCTCTAATAAACAAAAAGAATGGCGGACAGCAAGGCCAGAAACGACACCATCCGCTACACTGTGCTCGTACTCTCCGCGGTTGCGTTGGTGAGCGGCCTGATCCTCAACAACGGCGCAATTCTGCAGGGTACGAGCGCCATGTTGTATTTTTCTTCGTTTTCATCACCTGAGACCAATCTGGTTCTCTCTCTCTCTCTCTCTCTAGATCTCATGGACAACCTCAGCCACTCGACTCTCCCTGGCTTCTAAGCTCTCCTCAATGCGTATCGCTCGACTACCACGCCACTCCTCTGCTTCTCCTGTCACAAAATAAAATCTCCAGCACTTCCGCCATTACATTCTTCTTTTCGCATGTTAGAGCCACGCGAGGAACGAATAGTAGATGAGGAGGTGCTGCGCGTAGTACTCAGGGCCGATCCGCAACGTCTGCGCACTCCAGCTTCGTGCATCGAGCGCATCTCTGCCGAATCGGCCACCTACTCACATTTCTTCAGCAAATTTCTCGTCACAAACAAGTACTGCATGCCTGATGGGGTGTTGTCGTGTTCAGGGCAAGACCCTGAGCGATTCACGCGTTCACTCATTCATGGTCGGGCAGACCGGTCCTTGTTGAGGGTCTTTGCACAGACTGGCCCGCGCTGCGGCACTGGACCGTTGACGCCGCACCCGGGGAAACGCAGAGGCAGATCAACTTCCACTACTTCAAGGTGCGTTGGGCCAGACCACCTCATCAGCCCGCAGCGTCAGCACCAGGAGCATTCCCCAACTGGCCGATCAGTCAATCCTCAAACGCTGGCCGGTCGCTACGCGTAGGAGAGCTTTGGGGATGCGCAGCTCAACGTGGCCGAGTGCGGTGTGCGCGACTTCTCGGATCAGCGACGTCGGCAGATGACGATGAGCGAGTACATCGACTACTGGCTCCGCCACAGAGCGCTGCGTGCAGAGGAGGACAAGGTGCACACCCACATCGCCTCGAGTCGCTCGCTCTGCATTCTCATCGCACCTAACAAGCAGACCGAGTTGAGCCGTTTGTCCGCCGCGGACATCGAAGAAGCGAAGGCCATTCTCTACAATAAGGGTACCGACAGCGTCCCGCCATCGCACCATGAAACGCTCACGCCCGCGCTCGTGTGTTGTGCGCCCTGCTCGCGCAGACTGGCACTACGTCAAGCAGAACCCAGGGAAGGTGGCCTACACGCTACCGCTCATCTTCTCAGACGACTGGATGAACCTCCACTGGGACTCTCGGTACCTGCCAGCGCCAAATGACTTCACACGACAGCACCTTGGCCGGTTTGTTTGCAAAGGTGCCAACGGCGTGGTGCGCAGGACGGACGTTGACGACGACTACCGGTTTGTGTACATGGGCCCCAAGGGCAGCTGGACGCCACTACACTCAGGTGCGTCTCCTCTCCCTCTCATCGCCAGCCGTGCAACTTGCGTCCTTTTTGTTTTCCTGCACTCACCCATGATCGCTCCTGCCCGTCGTGGTTGTATCTGCGCAGACGTGTTTGGGTCGTACAGTTGGAGTGCGAATGTGTGCGGAAGGAAGCGGTGGGTGTTCTTTCCACCCGAGCAGGGACCCCTGCTCAAGGTAGGTCCCACATCCATCACACACGAACAGACCGCGCAGCATGCCGGGCTCACTCCTCGATATATCCACCTCGCCCGCCAGGACAAGTTCGGCAACCTCATGTACGACATCGAAGAGGATCAAAAGGTGCGGCGCATCTACACCAGCGGCCCCGGCGCGGGGTTCGTGGTCGCGATGTGTGATTGACATACGATCTGCTCTCCGTGCTGCGCCCTTCAGGAGGCGGGGAGGTTCCCCCATTTCCAGCAGGCCCGCCCCATCTCTTGCATCCAGGAGGCCGGCGAAACGATCTTTGTCCCCAGGTACGTACGCAACCCAGCCCCCAGCCTCGTTGGTCGCTTGGCTCACTTCCTGGTCAATCCCGTCCAGCGGCTGGTTTCATCAAGTGTGGAACGAAGCGGGTAACGTTTCTCTGTTTCTGGCCACCGCTGACGCTGGCTCGTCCACCTCTGACCGCAGACCTGCACATGGAATGCACACAGACACCATATCGATCAACCACAACTGGGCCAACGCCTGCAATGTCGACCTGTTGTGGGCCACCCTCTCGAAGGACTTCCGCGCGGTGCAGAACGAGTTGGATGACTGCAAAGACACGGAAGGTGCCTTTTCATCCGCTCATTCACTCTTCTTCTCTTTCCTCTGGATAATAATGGACTGACCCAACGCCTCACAAACCGCGCGCGCGTTGCGCTTTCTCAGGATGGGACGAACAGTGCCAGCTGATGCTTCGCACACTGTCGGGGTGGAACCTCGTCGATTTTGCACGATTCGTCGCGCATCTTGCTCGCGTGCACCTGGCCAGGCTCGATGATGGCTGTGACCCGTATGCTCTCTTCTTGGTGGTGGTGGCGGGAGATGTGTTCGTCTACCCGGTACCCAGCTGAACTCACCGGCGACCGCCACACAGCGCCAAACGAAAAGACGGTGACGAGGAAGAAGACGAAGAGAGCCAGTCGAGGGCGAAGAGCAGGCGTTTGCTGGCGCTCTTCAGTCTGGGCCGGCTCGCGCGGGTGGCCGAGGATCTGCTCCGCCACGAGGTCGTAGCGCGCCAGGTCAACGATGACGACGGTGAGCTGCGCTGCAAAGCCGCCACCTTCGCCCGCCTGATGACGGACGTCCCACACATCATCACCGAAGAGGCCGAGCGGCCAGGACGACCGTGACGTGTTGGCCGCCACGTCAGTTTCTTTTTCAATTTTCCTTGTTTTTCGGCTTCCTCTTCGCACTTTTCCAAACATGGCGCGCGATGTGGTGGATGAACTGCTCACGGGCTATCCGACAGTGTTCTACTTCATCGTCTCCGTGTTCTGCTTCCATCTGGCCGCTCTGGTACGCACCTCAAGCATCATCACCATTAATTCATATTAATTTGCAGAGATTAATCCGGTGGGGTGGCCGTGATGGACTCAGGTTTATTGGATGTACACCATGTTCTCGGAGCCAGCCACGCCGACGACCCAAAAGCGTATCCCACGAAAGCGGTATGACGACAAGGGCCACTGAACACAGCCCGACTGATCGTCTTCTTGTACATAGGACATCGACTCTGCTCAACAGCGTTCTGCTTCACGCACGCGATCTCTCTCTTCTCTCTCTCTTTGTGCGTGCGTGTCGTGCGTGTCGTGTGCATCTGCGAGTAGCGGGCGCTTAGCGTTGAATGCGTTGGTTCAGTTTGAGGAGCTGTACAGGCAGGCCGCGATTGCTGAATCGGTGGAGGACGGTCCACGTCGTGTCCTTCATGCACCGCTGGAAGTCCTTGTACCCGTTCACCACCATGACCTCTGTCAGGTCGGGCCGCCGCACGAGCATGCGCTCGAACCGCCGGAACAGGGCCGGCAGCGACTGGCCCCGCGGCAGCAACCGGACGCCGTAGGGCGGGTTCGTCACCACCACCGCACCGCGCGGCACCCTCGGCTCCACCTTGAGCCATCAACCAGCACAGCACGCGACCGTCAGGTTGACGATCGGACGAGTTCGGGGGCGCTGGGGAAACTCGTGTGGTGCGATGGCGCGGTGGCGTACCTCATCAAAGTCGCCTTCGACAAAGGAGTAGGAGGCGGGGTCAAAGCCGCCCAGCTGGGCGTTGTGCTCGGCGGAGCGAATGCACTTGGCGTCGATATCCGACCCCAGGGCGATGAGTCCTCGGGCCTTCGTCGCTTGGGCCAGCGCGTCCTCCCGCTGTGTGGTGGCGCCGGTGTCGCGCCGTCGTCAATGCTGTGTGTGGTGGTGAAAACGAGAAAATGGAGGGGAGGCGCACTGCCGAGAAGAGGCGGGCGACGTAGGACTGGTAGGGCGGGGACGCATGGCTCCGCCACAGCTCAAACGCAAACTTGCGGGCGGGGAGCTGCGCCGGCCTGTGTGAATGTAACGAGACCCCGAGCGCCTGCGCCGAGTGGACACCGGTCAGTACCAGCGAAGGCGAAAAGTCGCGAGTGTGTGTTGTGTGTGTGTCGTACCTCAAGCAGGATGGTGCCGCTTCCGGCAAAGGGGTCCCAGAGCACCTTGGGCGTGTGCTCCTCCAGCAGGCGCTCACGTGTCCAGCCGGCGGCGCGGAGGCTGGCAAGACGGGCGGGCGGAGGCGTGTGTTACAAGAGGAACGGCGCACGAGCATCGTTGCGCGAGAGTGAAGGAGTGAGCGAGTGAGTGTGTGCGTACCAGGCAGCGGCGATCGTTTCTCGCAGCGGGGCGTCGGACACGTGCTGGCGGATGCCTCTTCGGTGGAGAAGCTCGCCCGAGGCATCCACGCTCACCTGCACAGCAGCCCCCAGGGCAGCCGGGTGAATGAGTGGGTGTGGGCGCAAGGGCACCGAGACGACTTACCTCTACGCGGTCGTTGGCTATGCGCACGAAGAAACGAGAGGCCAGCGAGTGGGCCTGCAGCTCCTCGTCATCCGGGTCTTGGGCCTCATCACTGTGTGCGGGTGGGGCCATCGGTGGGAGCGAGTCGTCATCGTCGTGGTAGCCCTCCGGCGGTGCTTCCAGCCCGTAGAGCTCCTTCAGCCGATTCTCCACACGCTCCTGTGTCCAGACGAGACCCGCTCAGCACCGAGAACGTTCTCATGCACACATCAACTCCCGGCACCTTAACAGCGCCACTGCAGTCCACAACAAGCCCGAGCAGGGGCATTGTGCGGTGAGCGCGCGCGGTGAGATCTCACAGTGTGTGTGTGTGTGTGTGAGAGAGAGAGAGAGAGGATGCGGGCAAAGAGAGTGCAGGAGCGAAGCGTGCCTGTGGTAGAGCATCGACTTCCTGCACGTAACCTGGACGAGAGGGAGCACCACGTCCTCCGAAGCCTGGGCTCCTCTGTCGATCGGCGGCAGGTAGTCCTCCCATGGGAGTCTTGCAAGCCCAAAGCAGGACCGGCTCGATGTCAGCCGCCAGGCTCCGTCATCCGATGTAGCGTGAAGAAGAGGGGGTGAGGGGTGGGTACTTCTTGAGCTGCGAAGCAAACTGCTTGAAGTTCTTCGACACGAACGGAGCCGCGTGCAGCCGCACCCGCAGCGATTCGGCCAATCTTCAGAAGAGAGTACATACGGTGGTTGATTGCCATGCGTCAGTGTATAGTTGGCGTTTGCGATTGAAGGGGAGGTTTGCATGCCTGGACTTCCAAGCGATGGTCCACATCTCCTCGTGGGTGACCATGCCCTCTACTCCGCCGTCGTGAGGGTGCCAATTGACGCTGTGCTTGCCCGTACGTAGGCCCGGCAGGCTGCGCAATTCATTGATGAGCAGCCCCTCCAACCCAGGCGTAACGCCCACGAACAGCTTGCGCAAGTTGCCACCACCGGCCACACTCGCGGCCGCACCCCTAAACGTTGGCCCCGCCCCCTTCATCTTGAGCTCGACAATCAACTCTCCTCCGGCGTTTGAGATTTCCCGCCATTCAGTTTCTCCAGCTTTTCCTAATTCAGTTTATCTTCCATAATCGAAAGAAATAGCAATTCAAAAAAAAAAAAAAAAACAAACCTTAAGGTATTTGTAGAGCTTGAGGTCACCAACCGCAACAGCCACAGGTGCGTCCCCGCCCGTTTCTGGTACTCAAGCGTTGTGCTTAGGGCGGGGTTGGTGGGTTCAGTGTACGACCATGGAGACGAGTGTTGTGTCGCGTGAAGAGGACGGAGTGACTGTGGAGCTGGTGTGGCGCGGTCCGGCGTGGCTCGGTGAGGGGCCGCTCTGGCACCCTACAGAGGGCGCCCTCTACTATGTACGTTGTTCCCCTGTGCCTCATGAGCTGTTGTCATCATCCTCTTGCTCGATCTCAAATTTAAAAAGATTGAGATTATTTTCGTTGCTCTACTTGCCTCGCGCCGGCTGTGCCGGAGCCACACACACGCGGACACAGCCACAGCTGAGGCGTTGTTCACCCTTCCTGGCCGACGCGTACAGCTAACACTCCGAGTGTGGTGCTAGTTGGACTGCATCAGGCCAGAGCTGCACAGGCTCGACGTGGAGACGGGGGAGCACAAGAGCTGGATGATGCCGGCCCTCATCGGCAGCATTGCGCCGCGCGCCAAGGGTGGCCTGATCGCCGCTCTCGGCAAGGGCCGTGCCGCCATCACCTTCGATGACAAGTGGGAGATCAACATCGCCATGGAGCAGGACATCCTCGGCAACATCGACCTCAGGTCTCAGCCTCTGCCCACGCGCACCAGGTCGTGTCAAACGTCAAACTCAATTCTACTACTCGACGCCTAAACAGGCTCAACGATGGCAAGTGCGATCGCCAGGGCAGGTTCTGGGTGGGGACTGTGGCTGCCGATTTCGACCAGCCCGATGGGTCCCTCTACCGTCTCGACCTCGACGGGTCCGTGCACGAGATGGAGCAGAAGATCAAGGTCTCCAACGGTACGTGTGGGTTCGATGGCGCTCTCTTGCTGATGGACAAGGCGCTCATTTGGCCGGCACTACTCAGGTCTTGCGTGGTCGCTGGACAACAAGACGATGTACTACACCGATTCGCCCAACCGCGAGATCTACACCTATGACTTCGACGAGAAGACGGGCAACATCTCGAACAGAAAGTGCGCGCGCTGTTTCCTCTCCTCCTCCTGCGAAACCTACTTACAGGGTGCCTGTCCTATGCGCGTCGCTACAGGGTGTTTGCCACCATTGCTCAGGACGCCGGTGTGCCCGACGGCTTGACCATTGACAGGTGAGCGACCACTGATTGGCTCACCCTTCACTCATCCGCTCACCCAGCGCTTGTGTGACGTGTGATGGTGTGTGTCAGCGAGGGTAACATCTGGTCGGCTCACTGGGACGGCTACAGGTATGGCAGCCCCCTTTTTTTTGAACACCACGCAGCTCTTCCACAACTCACCCTTCGTTGCGCGAACAGAGTTACCAAGTACAGGCCCGATGGCTCGGTTGACAGGGTGATCCAGATGCCCGCTCAGGTGCGCGTGGGAAGGCATTGGGATGGCCGCTGTTCGCTGTTCTCACACGTTTGGTGTAAACCGAACAGAGGCCCACGTCGTGCATGTTCGGCGGCAAGAACCTCGATGTGCTCTACGTCACGTCCGCCTCGCGCGACATTGGCGAGACTGAGTCGCTGAAGGGCGAGCTGGACGGCGCCCTCTTCGCCATCAAGGGCCTCGGCGCCAAGGGCTTGCCCGAGACCGCCTTCCTCGGCTAAGATTATAATGATCCCCCCAAACCAACACCCAATCCGGTGATGAGTAAAGGTAACGTGACACAACATGTTGAGTGGTTGCATGGTATCATATAAAGTGGCGAATTTCCGCGCACACGCCCCCTGAAGTGTCGTTCGAGAACTTCGCCCGCGGTGTTCGATAGACTCCGGGGAGTACCCGATAACGTTTTGGCCCTGGGCAGCAACACAACACACCAAGGCACCACCTCCCTCTAGAGTCTGTCAAGGAAGGGCCACGTACAGCTGCTCTGGCGTCACCACACCTCCTTCGATTCTCTTGCCCATTTCGCCGTCGATCGATCTCGAGATTCATTGATCGATAGTCGCAATCTTGCGTCTCTCCTCAGCTCTCCCTTCTCCATCTTCCTCCTTCCATGCCAGAGCCATCATGCTTCTCCGAACCTGGAGAGTTTGATGTGAGCCTTGGGCTGTTCCTGTGCGTGGGCACCCTCATCTCCTTCCTTCCTCAGGTGCTCCCCCCCAGCCCGGTTACCCCAGTTCTTATTTTTTTCGATATTATTTTGGGCCGAAAATCATCATCAGCCGGTCACGTTTCTTCTTTTATTTTAACAATTATGAACAAAATAATATTTTTTTTCATAATTAATTAAATCAAGTTAGCACGTGAGTGACGGTGTTGCACGGCACTAAACGGCGTGTCCGTGTGTGGGCGCGGCTACATCAGCACTACTCGCTGTTGCGCCGGCGGTCGCATCTGGGCATCAGCTTCCTGTGGCTGTGGATCAATAATTTTGGCAACTTTTGCAACACCTTCAGCGACGTCCTGGACCAGTGGTCCAAGATTGAGTGCTGCTCGCAACTTGTACGTGACGTCCTTCCTCGCCGCCGGCCGCCTGTCCTACCCCATCGCTCGCGCCACTGTTGACACACGGCTTGCCGCCATGTGAATGAACACAACACAACACACAGGGTCCCTGGCAATGTACAGAAGTACTGCTCGTGTTTTTGCAACTGGGTATCAACTGGGCGTGTATATTCCTTGTGTACGTCGTGCTTTCCTCATCTGTCCATGCTGTTACTCTCTGATTGAAGGCTGATGTACATCGTCGTGTTGGATTGCAGATTTATTCTGGCCCTCGTCTTCTTCGACTACGATGGCACAACCGAGTCCTACAACCAACGGCTAACCGCCTGGTTGGGTTTCATATTCTACGTCGCCCTGGTCGGCTTTGGGTATGCGCGCCCGCAACTCGTTGACCAGCACGCTCACCGATTTCCCCAAACTTACTTTCTCTCTCTCTCTCTCTCTCTCATAGTATGGGTACAGCGTTCGTGTTCGTGCTGCTCATGGACCCTCACTCCGGCCCGGCGCAAGCCTATGCCAACACGCTCGGCATCGTGTCAGCCATTGTGCCCGTCTTCGTTTGGACGCCGCAACTCTACACGACCTACAAGCTCAAGGGCCCGGGCTCTCTGAGCTTGACCATGCAGGTCATCCAAACCCCCGGTTCCTTCATCCAGGCGTTCTTCCAGGTATAACGCGTGTCCACCTTTACCTGTCACAATCACGCCCCTTTGATGTGTTGCATTGACATCTGTGTACCCACCGCTCATCTCTGTAGATCTGGAGCGGTGAGTGGTTGGTGGGCATGACTGCCGCCATCTCGGGCTTCGAGCAGCTGTTACTGGTGCTTATGTGCACGTACTTCCTGGGCATGTACGACTACCTTTCCAGTGTACAATCTTGTCTCGAGAGGCACCAAGTCGGCTCACCTTCCGTTGTGTGTCGGCACTGTGGCACAGGGATTGGTGGCGAGCGCGGAAGGCGAAGAAGGAAGGTGGTGCCGAGTCGCTTCTCGGCAACAATGGAGAGGTGGGCAAGGGGCTCACCATCAACGAAACGAAGGAGGACAAGCACGACTATGAGAGGGCCAAGGTGATCGAGGAGGTCGATCAGGATGCGCCCTTCTGAGTTCTTGTTTCTTCAAAAGAAACCCAGATTCGAAAAGAAACAAAAAGAGAAACCATCAGTTTTTTTTGTTGCGCACACAACCAAACATCTCCCGCGCGAATCACACGATTGCGCGAGCTCTGGCACAGTGCTGAGACATTGAGAGGAGAAAGCAGTGCACGTGGAAGAACTCTATCATGTCAGCAGCTGGCAAACCCGTCATTCGCCAAGGCGGATCACGGCCCATCTTTCTTAGCTATGTTTGGGGCCTGGGCTGCGCCTTCCTTGGTGGCACGTTCGTCAATCGAGTGATGCAACCCGAGAAGGTAACTGTACCCGCTTCTTTCTTTTTCTTTTTTTAAAAAAATATAAAAAAGATGCACTCGCTGCCAGGATCTTTTCAATCGCTAACCCCCCGCCTTGCTGCAGATGCCACGATATGCGCATCTTTTTGGAGGTGAACCCAAGAGCACTCAAGCGGAGGCCGCCGCACCCACCCAAGATGGCACAGCATCGTCCACAAGCTCATAAATACAGTAAAACATCCATAAAACTTGAATACAAACCCAACCTGCTCCTTTTAGGCGATATTCCAGCCTAAATTCAGACCACCAAATAAATGCCCGACAGAAGCAGGCAAGCAGCAACTTCAGATTCAAGCTTTCACCCCGCCCCCAGGGAAGCCACCCAAATACTTTTTGCGCATCCTACTACTGCTACTACTGCTACTTACCATCACCGCCAACGATGCAAGGGCCTCCTTCGACCAATGGATACGCGCCTGCCATGTACGACTATGGCGCTAGCAAGCAGCCCACCAATCCAGGCGGGGCTGTGATGCACGAAATCGCCTACGAAACCTACCCCTTCCCTGCTGGCCAAGTGCCTCCTTCCTCTCCGCCTCCCATCAACAACAGTGCGGTGCCCATCGTGTCGGCTCAGGCGGCGCACGGGGCCAGGCAGGTCGATCTGGTCAAGTGGTTGCGAGGCGGCTGGTCGATGTACTGCGAGAACTGGAAGTACTTCTCGGGCTTCCAGTTCATCGTGTTCTGCATCAACTTCCTGCTCCCGCTCACCTACTTCATCATGATGGCACCGAGCGGCGACTTCCACACGATGGACAACACGCCCAGGCCGGCGGGCGACCCCACCTTCGCCCCCGAGGAGTACCGCGAGCCGCCCATGGATGCCGCCCAGCACCTGTCGCTCCTCTCCCTCCTCACGTGGCCGCTCTACTTGGGCCACCTCTTCGTCGGCCTGGCCCTCCTCCGCGCCAAGGTCTACGGCGTGGGGTACAACACGCTCGACGACGATGAAGAACGGCACAACACCGAAAGCTTTGAGACCGACGAGGCCCGGGTGCGGCCCCACGACTTCCTCAGCGGCTACTTCCTCTACTTCCCGTTGCTGGCCATCTCGTTCGTGCACGGCCTGCTGGTGACACTGGGCCTCGTGTGCCTCATCCTGCCCGGCCTCTACCTCATGGTGGTCCTCGCCTTCGTCGAGCTGCTCTACATCGAGTACCATCATGCCTACTCGACGTTCGACCGCTACTCGACCGAGCCCCAGCCCTTCTCCTTCTGGCAGGCCTTCACGGTCTCGGTCGAGCGGGTGCACCCCCACTTCCTGCGCGTGGCTGGCTTCCTGCTCATCCTGGCGGTCGTCTACTACTGCGGCGAGCTGACGATCGT
>CACVKS010000865.1:0-13341 GCA_902749335.1 Acanthamoeba triangularis
CATTCCTCACGCTGCCCGTGGTCACCTCCGGCAAGCGAGGGCGGGGCGCGTATCTGCTCCACGGCGCCACGGTCGCGATCGCCTTCGCTCTGGTCGGTGCGTCCGGCTGCTGCTCCATTAACCACTTAACCACGCGATGACACAGCCACTCCCACGGACTTGTCTTATATCTCACATGGATCGCCGCCGCAGAGAATCTGTACTATGGCTTCGGCTTCGATGTGCCGTCATCGTCTTCGCCCTTTGATACCCTGTTCATTCGCGGCCTCACGTCGATACCTTCCCACGTCGTCGGCGGTTCGTTCACGCTACCCTCCCCCCCGGTGCCTTCAAGCTCATCGCTCACCTCTTCGCTTTCGCTATTCGTTTTCTTTTTGTCGGCTGGTGATGACCGCACAACGCAGGCGTGATCATGGGCTGCCTCCTCTATCGGGCCAGCACCTGGTGGGGCTTTATCAAGGCCCTCCTCGTGCCCATGTTCCTGCACACCATCTACGACTACCCCATATTGCTGGCCCACCAGGGCCTGTTCGACAAGGACATCCTCTACATCTACCTGATGCTCCTCCTCTACCTGGAGGACAGCATCGCCCACCACCTCGTACTCGACTCGCAGGCAGACGACTGAGGCCTACGAGCTCAGCTGACAACCAAACAAAAAACGCGAGGGTACGCCCCCAGCCACGCCGTGCATTGGGGGGTTGCTGCGGGCGGGTTTGGGCTGACGACCGAATGGATCCAGACAACAGCCAGTGATGGAGTGGGTGAATGTACCATGACGATGAGTACCACGGCAGCACCCACCGTGGCAGCCAATGCCTGCGTGGATCGGCTTGAGTCTCGACGAGCAAGCGGGCCAAGAACACTGCGCACTGTCTGGCCCGACCGGCCTGGCTGGCCGTCAACAGCAACGTACGAAGCCAACGGGCCTGGGCAATGTCCTATGCAATGAGGCCAAGGACTGTATTTTTCACATCATCATCTGAAGAGGAACAAGCTACTGGAACAGCTATTGTACATTAGCAAGCCTTGTGCTACACTTGTGGTGGTGAGATCTGGGACCACCACTTTCACAAGAAAAATAATTGTGTGCCTGTACTTTGTGTTGGTCTGCATGAGGGCAGCAGGGCTATCCTGCATTCGGCCTCTCTCTGCTACTGTGAGTGGTAAGTCCACCAAAGCAACCGTCGGCCTTTTGTAAAACCTCCCACTGGCGGAAGACACTTGGAAAGAACGAGAAGCACGGGATCCTACGCAGCCAACAGTCTTCTGAGGTTCCAAGGCCTCTGATGAATTGGCTCCATATCGTTCCAGATCATGATTGGTTGGATCGCAAGGTCAAGAAAAGTGGTGGACAGCAACAGGGAAATAGGGAATTTTGTGTCTGGGCTTCGGCCGCTTCCCACTTTCACGGTATTTTACCTCCGGAGCCGGCGGTGTGTTGTGTTCTCTGGCCTTGGGCGCTGGGTCGAAAAGCGAAAACGACAGAACTTCCACCTGGTGGGCGAGTCTTCGTGCCAACACAGCTCCGGCGTTTGCATTTTCGTTCTTTTGCGCCCACGCCCGTTCTTCTCCGGCCACAGTTGCGGACTCCAAGTACTACCGCCCGGCCCGGTGGTCACTTCTTCTTTTCCCCTCTGTCCTCTTTTTCGTGAGTGTCAAGCGCGAGGTCTCCGGTCACCACTGCGCACTTCGCCATGTCGTCTTCTCCGCCGCTGTTCGAACGACCGCATCCACAGACCACTACAGACCACCATCTCCCTCACCTCGCCCAACAACCACCACCACCACCGGCATCTCCTGCGCCCTCGCCTACAACCAAACTCCTCCTGCTCCAGGTTCTCACCAGTACCACGCGGAGTGGTGTCGCTTTCGTTCTTTGATGCTCCGCGCTTTCGTTTTCTCGTTTCATCTTTGGGCAAGGGTTACTCACTCGCGCTTTCGCTCTCGACTTGACTGTTAGCTGTCGCTCGTGTGCGAGAACGCGGCCCAGACCAGTCGGCGCGCCAGCGAAGCCGGCGGACATCTTCGACCGGAGGATGTCGCATCGCTCCGGGACAGCCTGACCGCCGCCGGCTTCTTCTTCGGCCAACTCCAAGCCTCCACCCCGGTCTCGACATCCAACTCGTCGGCTTCTGCATCAACTTTCGGGTCTGGAAGTCACCGGTCGGTGTCGCCAGCCCCGTCGGCTCACGCCACCGCGTTCTGTCCGTCGATGTCGACGTCGACTGCCTTCTCGCCCTCGTCCGGGGCGTCTTCCTCTTTCACGCAACCCCACCTGCTCGCGCCGGGCTCGCTCTCCTCACTGCCGCGGTACTCGGCCTCGTCGGCGCTGGGTCTCTCCCTCTCCTGCCCGTCGCCCTCGTCGGCCTCGTCGCCCATGTCCTCCCCCCGGCCCTCCACCCCTCTCCCGCCGCACACCACCACAGCCACCTCCGCCGCRCCGSTCCACGGACCACACCTCAGCCACCACCACCAAAACAACAACAACCCCGTCCCGAGCGCTATCGCGAGTGGTCTCCTGGAGCTGATTGCCCACAATAACAACAACTCCTCTTCGTCTCCGACCCTGGCCAGCCCAGGTGAGACTCATCAAACAACCAAAAACAACACCCAGGCACAACACACACTGACACCCACCACCACCCGGCAGAGCTGCGAGGCTTGCCACTCGGGGTGTCGTTCCACGCCCCGCGGGTGTGCGTTGACTGTGGTCGCGAGTCGTCGATCCAGGTTTGATCCCGGCACCCCACTTTTTTTTAGACCTTTGTGCTGGTCTGTGTGTGCTGTTCATCTTTTTCTTCAGTTTTACGGCTGCGGCTCACACACCTGTTCGCCTTTGTGCCCACGTTGGAGTACAGTGGCGCAGCGGACCGATGGGCAGCTCCACGTACGTCCCACTGGCCACAACACTCAGCACACACAACACACGGCACGCGCCTCACACGACACACCACCTGGCGCAAATAGGCTGTGCAATGCGTGCGGGATGCGGTACATGCGCAAGCGGAAGAAGGAAGAGAAGAAGCGCGCCCTGTTGGCGGCGGCCCAGGGCGGGGACCACCCACCAGCACCACGGCAGCCCAACAAGAATCAGAAGAAGCGGAGCAAGCGAGCCAAGATCCAGCACAAGACGCCAGCACAGCAGTCGCCGGAGCTGAGCGGCGAGAAGAGCAGACACGTCAACTCAAGCGGCAGCAGTAGCAGCAGTGAAGGCGAGGAAGATCACCATCTGCCATCGGCCACCACTCACCGAGCGAGCGTCAACTTTCTACTAAACTGAAGACAGACAGATAACTGAGTGAACAGTGGATGGAGTGGATCTGTCCCATCATGATGAGCCCTATCTCCTCACCCGTGTTTTTTAATTCGTCGGAGACTCGACTTTTTCCTGCTACGTTGCAATTGGCTTGCACCTCGCCAAGGCAGCCCAGAAAAGGAAACCGGCGAAGCGGTGCGACCAATCGCAGACGAGGATAAAAAAAGCGTAGGGTTTTCTCCTTTTCAAAGCTTGTGGACCGATCTCCACCTGTTCTTCATTAATGATAACCGCTTTGCCCGGGGTTGTTCGTTTTCGCTGAAGTTGCCCACCTTTCCCACACCACCGCCACAACATGTTGTGCGCAAGACTTGGTCCAAGCCCGCCACTAAATGTAGGGCCGGGAGTGGATACGAGTGGTGGACGAGGGCACGGTGCTGGCCCCAACGCTCGGCGGCGGCGGCGGTGGCGGCTTCGGTCTGTTAGGTTGTTTTGGTTAGAGTTTACATCATCAGTGGCCACACAGGGCTATAATAACCCAGGAAAAGGAGAATCGGAGAGGTGGCTGAGGTGCGGGTGCAAGAGATCACCAGCACACCAACGAGATAACGAAGAAAGAGCGAAAGCGATGACGTGCGGAGGGGAGAGAAAGAACGAAGAATCAGAGGGGAGCAGCGTGGGTGAGTGGGTGACGTGCCCTCCAAAGGGCCGAGCGGGGATGGGGCTCGAGAAGGTGAAGGCGAAGGGAGGAGTCCCCCCTCCGGAGGCTGCATCACGATCACGATCCTCGGGGGTGGTCGGGGCGAGAAGGGCGATGAGACCGTCCACCTGGTAGAACTCGGCCTCGGCCAACAGCTCCCGCACGAGGGCCTTGCCTCCTTCCGCGGGCACCTGCTCGCGGCCGACGTTGGCACACGCACACGCACACGCACACATGAGCTCGTCGTCGTCGTCGTCGTCATCATCATCATCAACCGGAAGAACCGGATCTTCCTCCTCGCGCGTCAATCAGGTCTCGAGCCGCTTCATCTTCATCATCGATTGCCACATCTCACGACACGACACGGCCAGACGAGCGGCGACGCGTACCTCGATGCGCGAGTCCCGGAGAAAGTTGAGCACGTAGCGAAAGTGCGTCGGATCCCTGTCTGCGCGGYGTGTGCGGAATGGCGGGGTTGTGGTGGTGGAAGGGTGTGCGAGGTGTGAGCACGCCAGCACGCCGACCGTTGGTTGGTTGGTTTTCTTGTCAAGAAAAGGGAAATAAAGTGGAGTGTACAACAACAACAACAACAACAACAACATACCAATAAAATAGCAGCCGTCTTCGTCGGCCTCCATCCGGTACTTGCCGCTGAACATGGCTGACCAGGACCACCACGAAAAAGAGATATAAGTGGCCTGAGCGCAAAACGAACGCGACGCACGCACAACCACGCAACACGCAACACACACAGGGAAGAGCGAATACCCGAAAACATGGAGGGGACTTGGGTGAGCGTGGTGAGGGAGGTCTGGAAGTAGGTGCCACCGACGTTGAGCTTCACCTGGTGCGCACAACACACACACGCACGACACACACAGGCAACACCACACGACACGCATACGACACGCACGACACGCACACCCGGGATGAGCACTGCTGCGGTTGACCGTTGCGCGCGGGGGATGTGCGGGTGGGGTGGCGAGGTACCTTGCGCGAGGCAAACTCCTGGAGGTTGTTCATCTTGAGTTTTTCCTCGGCGAGGGCCTGCCGTTCCTCCTCGAGGCTCTCGCGGTCGGCCGCGAGGGTGGTCTCCGCCTCCTCCAGCCGCGCCCGCAGCGCATCCGCCGCCGTCTTCCTGCTCTCCAGCTCCGACGCCAAATCTGGTGAACGACACGACACGACACGACACGCACCGCACATGCGACGAACGCGACACGCAACGATAAGAACGCGGCGGCGATGATAGGGCGAGAGACGGTGTGTGCACGCCTTCGACTTCCTTCTTCTTGGCGGCCAGCTGCTTGAGCTCGACCTTCTCCTGCTTGATGCGCTCCAGCTCCTCGATGCGCTGGTCCCTCTCGAGGCTGAGCTCCTCGAGCTCGCGGCGCGCCTGCGCGATCGCCTCCTTCATCTCGGTCCTCCGCTGCTGCGCCCGGTCCGCGTCCTTTTCCAGCCGCTCGTTGTCCTTCCTGATCTTGACCCTGTTCATGCGCGTGTCGTGTCGTGTCGTGTCGTGAGCGTCGTGTGCGGTGGTGTGTGTGGTGTGGTGGTGGTGGTGTGTGTCGTGTGATGCGAGAGAGAGAGAGAGAGAGAGTACAGCGCTTGCAGGAGGGTCTTGCGGTCGGTGAGGTCGGTGATCTGGGCCTCAACGCTGACCAGCCGCTCGGCGAGGTCCGCCTTGGTGGCATTCACCGAGGCCAGGCTCAGATCAAGTGTCTGCACCACCGCAGCTCGAGAGAGTGAGCACACGACACACCCACCACCGCACACGACGCACCATCGCACACGACACACACCTTGATCTGCTTCTCGAGTTCGGGCACGGAAAGAGCAGTGTACACTGCCTTGCCGCCCTTGGGCGGCTTCTTGCCACCAGTACCCTCCTCCTCCTCTTCTTTCTCCTCTTCCTCCCCTTCCTCCTCCTCCTCCTCTTCTTCTTTCTCGTCCTTCTTCCCCTGCGGCTTCTTCGTGGGCTCGTCGTCGCTGCCGCCGGTGAACATGATCATCGTCTTCTTCGAGGAGTCGAACCCGCCAAAGAGGCCGGCGCCGGGAGTCGTGGGTGACGAAGACGGCGGCAGTGGTGCGCCAAACGCAAACGGCGACGTGGCCGTGGTCGTGGTCGTGGCCGTGACCGGGCGGCGGGACGGCGGGTTCTTTGAAGGTGCTGGTGGCGACTCGAGTGCTCGCTTGAGGGCGCGGTGATGGTTGTTGTGGTCGGGCACGGCCTTCTTCATCATAACACGCTGCCGCACCGCCCGACGTTCGGGTTGAAGGGCGTCCAGCTGCCCCTCTCTAGAGCTTTCCGACTGTTGGTAGCGGTCTGGTGCAGGTTCGTTGCAATTGACATGTGAATCAAATCACTAAAAGGGATTTCCATCCACACCACATCCAACCAAACGAGACAGAAACGAAGACTGGGGTTGAAGATCTACCCTGGTAGCACATGGCACAGAAGGAAGAGCAGGGCTCGTTGCGAAACGTGCATGCCGCACACGTCCAGCCTCGCGCGTACTTTTTGGGTTTGTCCTCAATACGCTCCGGCTCTTCTTCGCTTGATGAAGACTCCTCGCTCTCGCGCTTCTTCTTACGACTGCAGGTATCCATTTTGTTGTGTTGTCGACTTGCCCGCCCTGTGCTTTCGTTTGCGTGGGCACTACTATTCGTCTATTACAGCTGTTCGTGGAATTATTTGTTTTGTTTTTTGTTTTTTGTTTTTTGTTTTTTGGATTTGGATTTGGATTTTTATCCGCTCAACAAGACGCGCAAGCTAGCCGGTACAACCATACTCGCTGTTCCAGTCCTCGAAGGCCTGCAGCGACGTCTTCGACACAGAGGCACGCACAACTGCACCCGCGACGAAAGAGAAGAAAATAAGTGAAACAGTTCAAAGGTCTGTGCGTCGTGGTGGTTCTCTCGCTTGTCTCTCGTGCAATTAATTGCGCGTACCTCGGGTGCAGCGCACAAAGTCGGCTTTCGACACCGGCCGGATGTCCTCCTTTCGCACATCGGTCAGGCGATCGCCTGTGCCAGAGCGGTGACACATCGTCTTACCGTCAGCAACTCTCAACTGTCGACGAACCAGGTGGACACACTCGAGTGTTGATGATAGTGGCGGCGGCGGCGGCGGTGACGACGTACCCAGCTCTCGCAGGGGCTCCATTGCAGCCTCCTTGCACAGGGCGGTGAGATCGCTGCCCGAATAGCCGTCGGTCAGTTGGGCCAGTTCGTCGAGGTCCCTGTCGCTGAGCGCCACGCGATTGTTCCTGATGAGGTACTTGATGAGGTGTCGGCGCCCATCCGCTCCGGGCAGCGGCACGTAAATCCTCTTCACGAGCCTTCGCCGCGCGGCCTCGTCCAAGTCCTCCGGGCGGTTCGTGGCGCCTTAAAAGTGAAGAGTGGGATGATAAGCTTGAGAATGGCGAGAAGAAGAAAGACAGAGAGGGGGGCGGGCGTACCCATCACTATGACTCGCTCGCCTGGGCCGGCCGAGGTGACGCCATCGAATCGAATGAGGAATTCGTTCTTCAACCTTCGCGAGGCCTCGTGCTCGGAGTTGCTCCTGTTGGGCACAAGAAGAGGCCGTCAGCTGAGGGTGACCGACGGAAGCATATTCTTAAGAGGGAGAGACAAGGGTACCGCGACGAAAGAAGGGAATCGATCTCATCAATGAAGATGATCGAAGGCTGACGCGCGTTGGCGACCGCAAACAGGGCGCGCACCATCTTTTCTCCCTCGCCAATCTGCGCAATAAGTCGGCCGACGGGTGAGCAACTCGTGAAAAGCAGCGCGAATGATAGCTGCTGTTGGGCGCTGCCAGGACAGGCAATAAGCGGGTGCCACACACATACCCATTTCGAGGTAAGAGACGACGCCGAGATGTTGAAGAAGGTGGCCTTGGACTTGTTGGCGAGTGCCTTGGCAAGCATGGTCTTTCCGTTACCGGGAGGTCCGAACAGAAGCAGGCCTAACAAACACGAGGAGCCCTGTGAGCTTACAATATCTACTCTCCCCACACTGAGTTCGAGAGCGAGAATGGTTGTGTATATGCGTACCGCGAGCGGGCTCGCAGAGGCCGCCGAACAAGTCTGGTCGCTCCATCGGCAGGATGACCATCTCCTTGAGCGCCTTCTTCGCTCCGTGCAAGCCCACTGTTCGTACAGATCGAGGGTTAGTCGCACGGTGATGTTGGCCAAGGCGCAGCAAACGAGCTCCTCCGAGGAAAGGGGCGTACTGATGTCCTCCCAGGTAACGTTGGCGCAGTCCGACACGATCTCGTTTTCGATCAACTCCACCAAGCGCGGATCCACGCCTTTGAGCGACTCATCGCCGGATTTTTGGTCGTCGGACGCGGCAGCATCTTCGGGCTTGCTGGCCTTGCTATCCTTCCCATCTGCGTGCAGAGTTTGGCAGCGCGAGAGAAGCGCAACGCTGAGTGACATGTTTCCACCCATTGTCGCGGTTCCAAGCCACGTAACTGCGACTTACCTGTGCTCTTCCTGCTCTTGGCAGCTCCAGGTGTGGATGCGGAAGGCTTCCTCGTGGGCATAGCAGCTGCGGTGGTTGTGGTAGCCTTCTTGGTGCGGCTAGGCGCTGGTGAAGCACTACAACATTACGAATGCACGGATCGTTTAGTGGTCGCTCATGTATCGAGAAATGACAACGTACATTTCGGCTTTGCTGGGTTTCTTGGCGGCGGCAGTCGTCTTGGACGGCGGGGTAGCGGTCGCGGCGTCCTTGGCCAAGGACACGCGCGGCCTGGTAGGAGTGGCAGCCAGCCGCTTGACTGTGGCCGATGACAGCTTCTTCGCCGGGACCACCTTCGGATCGAAGTTAGCACAGTTCTCCTTGTTGCGTACGTCGATGCTGGTCACCTTGGCGCTTCGCTCCCACCACGGCTTGTGGAAGTCGTCCTCACCGGCGATGCCCTCCTTATCATCGGCCTCGCTATTGAAGGTCCATTCCGGAGCGTTGTCTTGGGCGGGAGGAGGAGCGACTGGCTCTGCAGGCCAAGTACGTGAACTCAGCTAATTTTCCCGCCACCCGGGTGGGTTGCATGCGCAAGATACCTTGAGGGGAGGAAGAGGGAGGATTGTCGAGCGGCGCCTGCTGCTTGATCGGCGACCTCGGCGGAGAGGGCAGGTAGGGCATAGGGGCCGACCTTGCCTGTACTGGGCTCTCGCGCTGCTTGAGCGAGGCCTCCTTGGCCGCGCTCTCGCAGTACTCCTGTACTTGCTGCGCAGTATTGTGGTACCTGGTCATGCGCTCCTTAAGGCTGTCCGCATAAGCAATGGCGACGAATAAGTTAACCACGTTGGTGGTGTCTTGAGGCGCGAAGCGGACGCGACGAGTAAGCGCGGACTTCAAGAAAGTACGTACGCGGCGTCGATGGGGAGAGCGAAGCTGAGCACGCGCTGAGTCAGCTGCGTGGCCTGCTGGAAGGCAGCGATCCTCTCGCTTCCTCTGCAGGTCTTGGCGACCCTAGCCTGCGTCATGGCCTCGTTGATAAGCTTCTGCGCTTCGTCTACTTTGAGTTTCTCACTGCGCAGCGAAGGAGTCAGATCTTCTTTCTACTTCTTGCGTTCGCCGGGTTTGAAGGAGACGTACGTCGTGGACAGCGTCTTGGCTTGCGCCTGCACGCTCGAGGCTGGTCGCTTGGGGCTGACTGCGGCCTGCTGTGCTGGTACCCTCGATTTTCTGCGTAGGGTTTTAAGATGCTCGATTTCGCTCTGCTTGCCGCTACGCACGAAGCCCCACACGGCAGCAGCCACAGCCAGGGTGGCAGCTACCGCGACAGAGATGATCACGGTAGAATGCGTATGCCAGAGTGCTTCCATGAGGCTCCAAAGGGTAGGGGGATGCTGTGGTTCTTCAATAAACACGCCCTGGTAGGCGCCCTCGTAAGCAATACAACTTGGTGCATCCCGAAGAATTGCTCAATTACGATTCAACAAGGCGTACCTTGATGTGTCGGTAGATGTCGATCAGTAGTTGGGCAGCACCGCGCATGTGGCTCTCTGTCAATTCATTCGCCTGTCGAAGTAAAGTTTGGTGTTTTGCCTGGGTTGGCCAACGCTGCTGCGAAATGGCGCGAAAGAAATAGGAGGCAATTTGTTTTTCGGTATTATGGGGAATGTTTGGCATCCGAGCAACGTAGACCTGCGACAGAGGAACGAAGAACGTCCAACGGAAAAGAACTCGCATACATCATATCTACGAGGAGGCAACTTGGAAGATGAGTTTTACCCAGGCCAAGCTGACGATAAAGGGTACCCCACGCCTGATGATACTCGTGCACAACAACATTCATAAATCCCCGAATGAAATTGACCATTTTAATCTCATCTCATCCATACTGCAGTGATAGAAGCCTCTGGCGTCGCGGCCAAAGATATGGGCGGCACCAGTGTACGTCACCCAATGCACTTGATTGCTGAAACTAATTATTCTTTTTTTTAATTTTTTTTTAAATCTCACCACGCCTGTGCCTGTGGCACGGTGCGCCGCCAGGACCCGTACTGCATCATCCACGTCGACAGCTGCAAGGCGAAGACCAAGGTCAAGCGGAAGTCTTTGGTGCGCTTTACTTCTTCGCCTCCTGCTACTTTTTTCTGGCCTTACATGTGCCACAACACACCCATGCTCCTCCCCACGTGGCTGGCCAACGTAAGGACCCCGTGTGGAACCAAGAATTCAGCTTGTACGTTCACACTTCTATACGTTGCTTTTCGTTGTGTGCATTTCGGCTTGGCTGACTCTTCTTCTGTCGGCTTGGGCCGGTAGTGTGCTGAACTCGCCATCGGGCATCATCCACATCGAGATGTGGGACAAAGACACCTTCACGCCCGACGATTTTCTGTACTCTCTAGCTCTCGATCTCGCTCTTTTTTTATGGATCGTGCCATCTCTGACCCAACGCGACGCGACGCAATGCAGCGGCCAGGTCGATATACAGCTGGCCGAGCTCGAACCCGGCGTGGAGTTGAGACGATGGTATACGCTGAGGAGGCGGCGTGCCGATGAGTTCGTGTGCGGTCAACTCCACCTCCAGATCCTCTACGAAACCCAGATCGTACGTTCATGCACGACCACCATGACCACCTTTTATTATTATTATTATTATTTTGAATGCGCGGTGGTGTCGTGCTGGCTCATTGTCGTCGTTTTCCCATTGTGCGCACCTCGTCCACACAGAAACAGGTGACTCTGTCCGACTTCGAGATCTTGCACCTCGTCGGCGAAGGCAGTTTTGGAAAGGTGCCGCGTGTGTCCTCGCCTCGTCTTTCCTCTTCGAGATTCAGCTGCATCTCACTCTCAACTCCACTATTGTTTTTTATTATTATTAATAATAATTTTCAATCAACACAGGTGTTCCAAGTGCGGAAAAAGGACACTGGCCAGGTCTACGCCATGAAGGTGCTCAAGAAGAAGAAACTCGTAGATGAAGGAGGTACGTTGGCTGGTGTTGTGCGAAAAGTGTGATCATCACCAATGTTATTCTGATTATTGGGGAATGGGATGAACGAACGGAAAAGAGGTGGAGCACACTCGGACGGAGAAGAACATCTTGATCAACAACAACCACCCCTTCCTGGTGAACCTCAAGTTCGCCTTCCAGACAGAAAAGAAAATCTACTTCGTCCTTGGTACGCCTCCCGCTCTGGTGTGGTGGAGAAAGTTAGCTGACCCGTGAACGTTGCCGTGCAGACTATGTCAACGGCGGTGAGCTGTTTTTCCACCTCAAGAAGGAACGGCGATTCGACGAAGACAAGGTGCCCTCCGAGCCTGCAAACAACACAGCCACGCACGCATGTGTCTGGTGAGTGTTCGGATGCTGGCTGACACTATTTTTTCTTCACCCCGCCCCGACGGCAGGTGCGATTCTACGCTGCCGAGATCACGCTCGCGCTGGAGCATCTCCATTCGCTGGGCATCATCTACCGCGACCTCAAGGTACTCGCACCTAACCACGCACTCTATTATATATAATATATATCTACTAGTTGAGGTTGCTTGCGATCAATCTGATCTTTCTTCTTCTTCTTTTTCGCCGCAATGATCATCGAAGCCTGAGAACGTCTTGCTCGAGTCGACGGGGCACATCCGATTGACCGACTTTGGGCTGTCGAAGGCCGGCCTGCAGGCGACGAAGGGCAAGACGACCACGTTTTGCGGCACGCCCGAGTACCTCGCACCGGAGGTGATCAAGGGCACGTCCTACTCCTACGAGATCGACTGGTGGTCGCTGGGCACCATCATCTACGAGATGTTCACGAGCCAGGTACTGGACTGCCCACTGACCTGCGCCGTTGAGTTGCCAACGCAACCATCTGATCGCCCCTCGTGTATCGCCTGTGTCATGCGTGTCGTGTCAACCTTACAGCCTCCATTTGCCTGCCGTAACCAGAGCCAGATGTATCAGGTACGCGGCCGGTGGCTTTGTCTGTGAAACGATCAGTTTTCTGTTATTGATCCTAATATTTGACATTATGACCCCGTACAGCGCATTCTCAACGAGACCCCGTACTACCCCAGCTACATTCCTGCCAGCGCCAAGGCCATCATGAACCAGGTACGCGCCACGATGAGCGCGCCCTGAGTGTGCGCGATCTCCACGTACCAACCTACGATGGTCCCCCCCCTTTTTTCTGTGTACAGCTCCTCGAGAAGGATCCGCGGAAGCGATTAAACGGCAAGGGTACGACGCTCAGCAGCCTCTTCGTTCTTCTTCGTTCTTTGTCGTCCTTAGTCGTTCGTCGTTTTTCGCCCTTCGTCTTGTTCACTCATTTCCCCAGGCGTGCGGAAGCATCCCTTCTTCCAATCGATCGACTGGGACAAGCTGGCGGCCAAGAAGATCAAACCGCCTATCATCCCCCACGTCGTACGACGTTCATTCGCTCCCCCGCGCGCCTGCCGTACACCACATTCCACGCTCACGCACGACCGCACACGCCACACGCACGCGCACAGAAAGGAGAGGAGGACACGAGCAACGTCGACAAGGAGTTCATGGAGCGGCCTGCTGTGGACAGCTTCGACTTTTCGGCCATCGACGGGGACGGTCTGACCAAGTCGATGGACGAGCGGCTCTTTTCCGAATTCTCCTACGTGTCCGAACGGGAGATCAAGAAGAAGAAGGAGGACAAGGACGCGATCCCGCCCACCTTCCTCGAGTCCATCCTCGAATCCATCAACGAGAAGCTCAGCGACGGCTGAAGCCCTCAAGCTACACACAAGCGCCTTTTTGCTTTTTAATCAAAAAATCAAAAATAAACAACAAACGAATAAATATAAATAAATATAAAGATGTTATGGGTTGGCTGACCACAGGGCAAGAATCTCCTGCGCCCTGGCCTGGCCCTGGTCAGCCGCCCTCCGGTAC
>CACVKS010000866.1:0-13335 GCA_902749335.1 Acanthamoeba triangularis
GTGTGGAGGGAGTGGAGGTGGGGGTCATCGTCCTCGTTGAGGTCGAGGATATAGTCGGCCAGCGCGTTGGGTCGGAGCGCGCTGTAGAGGATGCCGCACATGCCCACGCACTCCAAACCCCACGCCAGCATGTGCGAGTACACGTTGGAGAAGCAGTAGTAGAACGACAGCACCCACAGCAGCAACCTGAACGATACGACAGGCACACCAACACGTCAGAACGACACACGCGCGCATGAACCGCCGCACACAAGACTTCATAAAAGAGACTAATATACCCCATGAGGAGGAACTGGACGCCGACGGCGGACATAGCGCCCCACCGCATGCGTTCGTAGGTGGCCCAAAAGTAGAGCAGGATGCCGGGCACCAGGCACACGGACGGAGCCACCAGGATCCACCGCGAGACCTGCGACACATGGAAAAGAGTGAGAAGATAGCCCGGGCAGACAACACCCGGTGCTCTGTCGCCGCAGCTCAAAGGCGGTGGGAGGTCTGGACGAGAGCGAACCTCGCAGGAGGCGTTGTCCTTGGGGATGTCCGAGTAGGCCAGCGAGTAGAGGAAGATGAAGACGCCGATGGCCACCACGAAAGTGGGCAGGAGGGACAGGATAAGGCCGAACCTGCAGCATAGAGCCACATGTGTAAATACAATATATATATATATATATATATATAGCGCAACACAACACTGGCGGGAAGTGGCAGCGCACGGCGTACCGATAGTGGAACTTGGTGCCGAACTGGCTCTTGGAGAGGAAGCGCGTGACGGGGCGGAACTGGAGGAAGTAGATGAACTTATACAGCAAGAGCAGCATGATCACGTTCGTGAACAGCACATAGGCTGATTCTGTGTAGTGGTTCGTAGGATGCAAGTAGCGACATTAGTTGTGTACGACCACGTCACCGTGCGTGGCCAAGAAACCGCGGAGCGCGAGCGCATGCGCGTACCCTTGACGGCCGTGATGAGCTGCGCGTGCGAAAGGCGGTCGTTGACGTTGACGGGGAAGTTGAGGGAGAGGTCGGTTTCCCACAGCTCCAGCGCCGAGAGGACGGACCACGCGGTAGCCAGTGCCAACAGACACGTCCCCACGTAGCCGCCTTTTCCGGCCCAACCAATCCCGTGTACCAGTGTTCGTGTAAGTGCCCGTGTCGCAACGCACCAATACCGCGTTGCAGATGACGACGAGAAAAGAGAGACGAGCGACACCTTCTTTCATGCCCGAGTAGCGCTTGCCCAGAGAGGGGAGGATTGCGATGGGGACGATCGTCGTCATCATACCACCTAGTTCGGTTTGCACGAAGGGTCAGCCCTACCCCGTCTCACCTCGAGTGACTCGCTATGGCCGTGGTGCTGATGCTGTGGTGCTTAGCGAGACTGGGAGGGGTACCGAAGAAGTTGGCCCAATGGTTTTCCTTGAGGGCGATGAGGGTCGCGAACGAGACGCCGCCCTGCGTCTTGTAGGGCGGGAGCGGGAGACGCGGGAAGGAGTCGTGGTCGCGCCCGAGACTGCTCCGGCGGCTACCACTCCCGCGTTGGTCGGAGGTAGGGGACCCGGGCTGCCCGAGCCCGTCCTCGCCTGAGGTCGTCGTGGTGAGGCCGACCAGTTCTTCCGGGCCGACGTTGAACAGGGAGGCCTGCAGCGTGAGGTCCTGACGCTCTTCCATCCGCTTCCTATGGCAGACGTCCCAAGGAACTGAGTCGACCATAACCGACACACGACGCACACGACACGACACGACACACGGTCACTGTAAAGGGTACCTCTGGTAGAGTCGCAAGTCCAAACGGATCATGGTGTAGAGTGTACGCAGCATAATCAGCTTGGCAACGCCCTGTTATGAAGAAAGGAAGAGCGGCGAGGTCATTGATACCACTAAGCTTCATGAAGGGGGGGAGCGGGAAGCCCAAGCGTACACGAATCGAAAGGATGAGCAGCATCGGACCCCAGAGATCCCTCAAAATGTACATCACGTACCTGGTTCAATGGGGGTTTAGCGGCTGCGTGTGGAGGTAAGGCTTGGGCAATGTGGTCGAGGGAAGAGAAACACTTACACAGCCAGGGGCGACGAGACGAACAGAAGCAACAGGCTGGCTGCTATCTGTGAGCCATAGCGCATCCTGTGCGGAATGCCCTGTGGAGATGAGGGATTGTATGGTGGTGTGAGACTGTGTGGCGATGTCACATGCAACACGGAGAGTGGGGGCCAAGAGCTCACCTCGGCCAGAGCGAGAACGGCGAAGCCGAAGTAGTTGAAGGTCTAGGAGAGAGGTAACAGGCATTAGATGACGACTCGGCACACCCACCGTGCCATCATGGGACAGAAAGAAAGGCAAGAGTACGAGGGTGATGCCAGCGCCCTTGGCAAAGCTGACCCAGTCCCCACTCGGGGCTTTGGGTTCGTTGGCCATTACGCGGCGATGCAGACCTACAGGCACAATCGGGGTCCGTAAGTAACTGGCGAGTGGGCATAGCACGAATTCCTCGTCGGGGCAGGAAGGGGAGCACGAACTGCGGATGTTGCTGCGCAGGGTGATGAGGATGCCGTTGAAGAGGCCCATGGCGGAACCGATTCGCGTGAGGATGGTGGTGAGCGAGGGGTACTGACAGAGGCCGTGTCCGAACAGCTTCGTGTCCTTGTCCAGGTAGGCCACCTTGATATCGCACAGACCCGCGTAGTCTCCACCGCATCGGTATCGAGCCTCGGCCCGATTGAGCGGACCCGTATAGTCCTTTTGAGCTGGCGGTTGGTGGCGCAGGTGGAGGGTGAGAACTGGTGCGGGTTGTGGCGCATGCGCGCAGCATGGTGTGGTGTGCGGCGCAGGCGTTGGGGGTGGGGAAGCTGCTTACAAAGCCACGATGAGGAGAGGTCGATGCAGTCCGACGAGCAGGAGTCCCCTGGCACGTGACCCCAGCAACCAATGTTTTGCACCGAGACCCATAGATCTGGCGCTATCGTGGGTTCGTAGGACAGTGCCCTGCCACCCGCCACAAACAACATGGTCAGCCACGGTTTGGCCGATCTGGTGCGTGCTCGCATTGCGTCGCGATGGGTGGTGAAGGATGACAACGTACTTGGAACACACGGCCTCCAGCTTGCTTTGCACATAGGCCACACAAGACCTGACCAGAGCGCAGAACAGCGTCAGGCTAGAGGAGAGAGTTTGGTCGAGGGAGACTGAAGGACAGTGTACTGATCGCTGGAGCAGGTGGCGTTGTCGGCCTCGAACACCCACGAGTCGCTGGCTGTGTAGTGCGTGGCGCAGATGCAGCAAGAAGGAAGAGGCACGTAGACGGGCTGGATGGTGTAGTAGAGGTACGCAAACAGGACGGGCACGTAAAGATAGAACAACAGGCCGCCTATCTGCGAGCGCGCGTTGTGGCCCTGTTCCCTGTAGGCCGGCGCAAGGTCCAGCACCTGCAAGAACAAGGATGTTTATTAAATATTATTATTTTAATATCGATTCTCGATGTGATTCCTGATTCCTGAATGAACACCACGGCGTGGGTGGGAATCATAAAATAATAATAAGGAGATGGATTGAGGCTTTGGGAACAAGATAAAAGATCGATGGACTTTTAGTTCCCTGAGGAGGCCCACGTGCCTTGAAGAACCCGATGGACCGCTCGAGGCCTCCGACCAGAGACGACATCTTGGGCAGCTGTCCTCTCTTCTCTCTTGGGGGTGATGTCGCTGGAAAAGTTCACCTGTGAATTTAAGGAAGCGGCTGACGAGGCAAGCTGGCACTTCTTGGCGCCAAAACGAAGGTGGGAAATCGAGGACATCGGAAGCAATCAAATTACAACATGGAGAACTTGGCAGTTCAGGTGGGCGAGGACGAAGTCGTAGAGGTCCCTCGTTGCGCTCAATGGGGCGTGCAACTCATTCGCGAACTCACACGAGGGGAAGTTTTGCCCCCCTTTAACGTTCGTACTCCCGCGTCGTCGTTCATGCCTCGCTGCGATGTGCTTGGTGTGCAACTTGGCCCTTGCATCTCACTCTGTTTCCTTCAGGCTGATTTGATCGGCAAGATGCGTGAGGATGTGCGAAAAGTGTTCGAGGACGAGGTGTTCCCCATCGTCGAGTACGCCACCTGCAACGAACTCTAACAGCGCAGCCAACTGACTGGGTGATGCTCGTGGTTCCTTCGCACAACGCAGCAACATGGACAGCGAGGAGCCCACCCCACTGGAGGAGACCCAGCACTTTGCTTTGACCGTGCATCTGGCCGCAGTGCAGCGAGCCATCAACTGCGCTCACGTCTATGGGTAAGCTTGTGCTCCGCCCTTCCTCTTGCCCTCGGTCTGACAAGTGGCATTGGTTCATCAGCGCTACGAGGAGGAGGGACATCGAAAACCTGCGATGGGAGAAGGGAGCGGTCCTTGAAGAAAACCTCCGACCAAACCTTGACGAAGTGCGCTCCCCATCATAGCATCCACTAGTCGAGTCGTGCTGAAAGCTTCTTAACTCATTCAACCACAGAGCGAACAGCAGTACTTCCACAAGTACTGTAACCTCGTCGCAGAGTACATGGCCGGCGAGGGACTAGACATCACAGGAGTATGTACTGCAGCCGTGAAGGTGTGACTGATGATTGGCGTTTACTTATCGGGTGGGCGAACACTTGTCACTCAGGACCTGAGCCAGCCCCCTGTCCACTACCGGGTCGACGTGCGAGCTAACGAGGACATCTACATCATGACCAGGTTGGCCCTCCTTTCCAGCCTTCTGTACCAAGACTGGGAGCTCACCTCGTTTCTCTCCTTCCGCGCAACAGCCAGGGGCCGGTTAACCTGAAGAAGGGCTCGGTGGCCTATCTGCCGCGGGAGGAGATCGAACCCTACGCGCGCGAGGGCAAGATGGAGATCATTCGCCACACCTAAGTTCTTCTTCTTCTTCTTCTTCTTCGGTGCGTTACCGCGACTTCATTGGCTGACCGTGATCAATAAATAGGCTGCGTGTGTAAAATGTGGTGGTGGTAGGTTAAGTTGGCGTGGAGCGAAGTGGTCAGTCCTTCACTGGCTTGCTGGAGGCGAGGGTGGTCTTGAACTTGTCCTGCTCGGGGCGTTGGAGAGGGTTGGCGAGGAGGAGGGTGAAGTTGGTGTAGATCCTACGCAAACTCTGATGCGTCTCTGAGAAGTACGAGTTCTCCTCAAGGCTCTCGATGTCCGTCAAAAAGTCTGCGCAACCGCACACGACACACACGACACACACGTCAGGTGAGCACAAGCGCCAGGCCTAGCGACGAGGAAAAGGTTACCGTAGACGCCTTGGGGGTTGTTTTCCTTGGAGGGCTTCTTGTGGAGGTAGAGCCCGTCGAAGAAGAACACTGGCGTAGCGAGTAGCCTGTCCGCCATCTAGCAAACGCCAAGCGTGTGTTCCGGTTATGTGGTGCTCTTTGAGAAGCAGCAAAGTGGAAGAGAGGGAGGGAGGGAGATGTACTTCGCGTCCATCGATCCACTCCGGCACAACGGTGGTACGAGAGTAGATGAAGAGTACTCGGTAGAGGTAGTCCGCACCGCCCCTCTTCAAGTCTTCCATCGTCACTTGGGGCAGAGCCACCTTTTTGGCGCTGCGCATCACGTAGTGTCCACGAGACGCCGCGTGAGCGTTCTTGAAGAAAACGCCAACGACGAAGCTAAGAATCCAACGTACAAGAGCTCAAACACGGATGACATGTTGAAGCGCGGGAAGTCGCCCTGTGTCTGGAGCGTGGACACCTTCTTGGCCAACAGCTCGACGTCCGACGTGAAGTCTTGGAACTGAGCGTGTGGGAAGAGAACTCTTAAGCACCTTCTCCATGAAGAGAAAGAGGTGCGACAAGGGGAGCGATGGAGTATATACCCAAATCGCGGCGTCGGTGAGGCAGACGATGGCGAATTCGTGGCGAGGGTTCATCTTGTGCTTCAGGTGCATGAACCTGAGCGTCGCCGCCTAGTGAGAGGCCCGTGTGCCATGCTGTTGCAAAGGGAAAGTGGTGCACGTGCATTTTGACCATGTGTTTGACAAGGTCGAGCCGCGTGAAGGTGTTCTTACGCGACCTGTGGTGGGCCACACGTCATCACACGCACGACACCAAGTTCAGGAGAAAGGCCAATGCATTGATGTAAGAGAAACAGCGACTTACTTGCTGAATTCGATCCCGTTCATCTCGTTGCACAAGTCGATGCAGAAAACCTTGGTGGAGACGCGAACCAAGCAGTCTCAAGATTACTCATCGCCAAATCAATAAACAGAAAGAAGGACGGAAGGTACAAGCCGCTCGGGTACAAAGGGGCGAAGGAAGGGCAAGTGGTCGCCCATCGGGGCCGTGCCTACGCCAGGAGCGCTGGCGGTAGTTGTGGATGGGCTTCCATTGCCGCCTTGCCCAACGTGTTCCATGTTGTGTCTGTTTTGCTTGTTTATCACCCCTATGTGGTCTTTTTTTATTGTTTAAGATTTCCGTTCGCTTTTCTCCCTTCGCGCTGCATATTTATTTTGGATTGATCAATTCAACCCCATTTCTGCCGCTACGAGCAAGATGGCGAAGATGCTGACCAACCTTAGGGGCGAGGTTTCGCGGAGGGGCGTCTTGGGCACCCTCATGGCTTGGCACAGGGGCTACCTGAGGCCCGGCGTCAATTCTGTCCTTGTTGGTACTGATGAGCGAGGCAATCGCTACTATGAAGCCACTGAGCTCCCCTTCGGTACTTACACTCCCACATTTGCCATTTTGTTCTCTTGTTGCCGTCTAATCATCCCCCCCCCCCGGGTTAATTCGGAAACAATAGGCCAAGACAGATGGGTGGAGTACTCCACCTCCGATGATTGGGGTCACGAGTACGATGCTTCGCAAGTGCCCCCTGCCTGGTACGTTCTATCTGTGTTCGTTCCTAATTACGTACTCGCTTGATTAATCCATCCATTTCGTACCCCGCGCAGGCATGCGTGGCTGCACCACGTCCACGACAAGCCAGTGCCTCACCAGGTACGGCGACTGCTTTCTGTTCTTGCCTTGGGGCCTTTATTTGTTGGAGCTGTGAGGGGTAACTCACCACCGCACGCCTTCTCTGATGGTGGTGCTTGTACTACGCGCAGGCGGTGTACAGCAAGCCTCACAAGGAGAACAAGACTGGCTCACAGGAGGCCTACCACCCTCACAACTACGTCTATGGCCCGCGCGTGAAGAGCACGACCGATCCCAACTGCGAGGAGTGGGACCCCACCCGCCACTCGCCCTTCAAGGAGAATGAGCTCAAATGAACGAGGTCATCACAGGAGAGTGCACCCGCTTGTGAAAACACAATAAATACTGCCTTTGTTCGTTGCCACGTCCGCGCAGAGAGGGAAGGATGACACTCTGTCGCACTCTGGTGATGTTCGCCGCTCCTCTGCCTCTCACTCTCACCTCCACTCATGATCACTGGTTGGCCGCTTCGCACTGATCAATCCACTCGCTATATACATCGATCGGTTCCGACAGATCTGGGGGTGGGCAGATTGGAAAGAATAAATCACATGCAATTTGCCGGTAATCGCTAATCAATTATAATTGCGATGTAAGAGGTACGTACATGTGGTAATCATTTGATAGCTTTCGTTGCACACCCTACACCGTATCGATCCGATCGAGGTGTCTTTATCGATCTTGCAGTCCACAGCCTTTTCGTGGTTGCAAAAGGGGCAGTCGAACGTGGTGGGCACCTTCTGTTCCATGCGCTTTACGGGCTTAGCCCGCGACTTTCTCTTTCCCATCTGTGATCTCTTCTCCTTCTTCTTCGCTTTGGTTTGCTTCTTCTGTGGCGTTTGCGCCTTGCCGTTGAAAACCTTTTCCGCTCTTTTTCTCAAAACCTTTCTCTGTGTTTCTCCCGCCAAAGCCCTTCGCAACATCTCTCGACCTAGCGCCCCCCCCCCCAAAGCGCGTACAGTACAATGGGCGTCAAGTGGTATGCCCTTTCTTCCAGAGGTCCTGCATCCCAATTCCCCTTAAATTACGATTAAATCAATCTGTCAAATTGTGGTGTCACTTGGTGCAGCCTGATACCGTACCGAGAGCAGGCGGACGTGCAGGCGGCGACAGACCTCAAGGAGCGCATCGTTAAACGACTACACGGGTGCAAGCTGGGACGATGGAACCTCACCTGCACACTCTACCTCCACTCGGCCGCCGGCAGCCTCTTGGCACCGGGTACATGCACTTCGATGAGCGCCCGCATTGCAACGTGCTCTCCTCACCCCCTCCTCGTCATTGCGGACCTTTCATGCACTCGCACACAGATGGATCGGTGATGGCGCAGGAGCAGCTCTACCTGCTCAAAGAGGACAGTCTCTCGCAGAAGGACGGTGACAAGACAGCAGGCAAGTGTTGCCTGATGGCACAAAACACCATCATCGAAGCCGGCTTGGAGATGGAGCAAATCCTCGAGAAGATCAAGCTCTACAATCCACGACAGACTGTTACCATCCGTGTAGGCCTCACCGTTCTCGCCCTCTCTGCGCGCGCGCGTGTGTCGCTCATTGGCCATACTTGCATGGCTGATTTGTTCATCTTTCTCCACTACTTCTAGGGCATGCAATACGAGGTGGGGGACTTTGTGGTGAAGGTGGGCTCCATCATGCTCGGCGACACGACGCGAGGTGTCATCCTCGAGGTCGAGTACCGGCCATGCATGATCCCCAATGGGTGCTCGCAGATTCTGCAGAGCTTCATCACCAACCTTGGACCCTTCAATGCGCCCTTCTCCGCCAACGTGAACTACAGCGGGGTATCTCTTCCCCCCGCCCGAGTGCTGCGGGCCGGAAGAGTGGCTTTGACGGTGGTGTTAGATGGTGTTGACGTTAGTGGCTGTTGGTGGCCAGGTGGCACTCCCGCGACTGTACTCGGCGCAACATACGGCGCTGCAGTATGTGCGACTGTTCCAGGGCCTCAAGTACTTTAAGGCCCAGCATTGAGCTCATCTTTCGCTCTTTTAGTTGCTTTGTTTTTCCATAATAAGACCGAACGAGCTCTCGGAGTTAAAGTTAACACAACCAACCCAATTACTTCGTCGAAAACAGGGGCAAAAGGCAAGTTAAGGCATCTTGCGGTCTTCAGCGCAAGTGAGCCTTTCAGTGTACCACTTGTGCATCGACAAAGCCCTGGCTCTTGGGTCGCCATGATCAACTCACCGCCGACAGCCACACCACCCACTCTTCTTCCCTGAGATCGCAATCGACCATGCAGCTTCAACTCGACCGATCCTTCGCCTCGGCGGTGTTCATCATGATCGTGGCGCACGCGCTCCTTCTCCAGCCTCTCCCCGTCCACTCCCAGAGTTGCGGACTCACCAGCGAGTTGGTGGCGACTCTACCCACCCCCGATTACGGTCTGCGCGGTTCGCCCGTGCTCGCGCAACGGGTTGAGGTCACTCCTCCGGAGGGCATCGTCGTCACCTCCGTGGCCATCGCCATGCGCGGCCAGCAGGGCCAACTGGGCCTCTATACGGACCAGGAGAGCGGCGGGCAGTTCTACCCCGGAGTGGCAGTGTCCGGGCAAGCCCAACTCACTCCCATCTCCATAGTGCCCATTACGGGCGTCGGCACCTCCAGCATGGTCACCTACGGCACCGACAGCCTCCCTCTGCCGAAAGGCTTCTACTGGCTCCGCTACTATTCTGGCAATAGCTCGTCCCTCAACTGGCACACACCCTCTGGCACCGCCCCACCATCGGGTCAGACCGTCATCGCCGGCATCTCCTCCTACGGCGTAGGCAACGGTACCATCTTCTTCACCACCCCCTTCAGCTTCGCCATCTACGGCTGCACGCCCTCCCTCGTCTCCACCGTCAACACGACGGCGTCCACGCCGCAGCTGACCTTCAACCTCACCGCGCCCACCGTGCAGATCGCGCCCAAGGGTACTCTTCCCCCACTTCTTCATCTCCCTCCTCTCCACCTTCGCCTCTGCTGACTGTGTGTATTCAGGCGATAGCGGGTCGGTGGTCAACTCCGCCTCGGTGGCCATCAACATGGCGCGCATCTCCGAGATGAGCGGCTCCACCGTCGTTCGCTCGGCCGTCAACATCACCGAGAACGGTACAGTGATTTGTTAGTGCCGACTGAACGTTTGCTCACATCTCGCGTGGCTCTCATGTCGAACAGGCCGCTGGAGTCAACTCACACCGGACCCGCAGTTGGGATCCAGCCAGGCCTTCGTCTACAACGCGTCGCTGGCCTTTGACGACCGTCATGCCGCGCAGGGCCAAGTCGAGGTCCAGTTCGACCTCTTCGACCGGGAGACCAACGTCACCCTGGGCAACTTGACGGCCTTTGCCATCAGCCCCAACTTTGCCAAGCTCACCCTCCGCGTGTTCGAGTGGCCCTTCTCTGAGCCGAGCGATGGAGATGAGGAACAGCACAGGCTCGAGGTGCGGCTCAACATCGACCCGCCCGTGTCCGGAGTGGACGACCAGTCGACTGGAGCCAACGGCGTGACGGTGTTCAAGCTGCGCCACGCCAACGACGCTGCCCAGCGCACGACCGAGATCCGTGTGGTGAACGTCGTGGAGCGCGACGGCACCAATATCCAGGCCGGTGGCGTGGTCGAGTACCAGGTAGACGTGGCCCAGTCGCAGCTGGTGCTGTCCTTTGCGCGCTTCGAGTCGTCGCTCATCTACGATCCCGGTACGCCCAAGTAGATGCGTGTGTTGCGTGTGTCGTGTGTCATGTGTCGTGTGTCGTGTGTCATGTGTCGTGTGTCGTGTGTGTCATAGGCTTACGTGGGTGGTGTGCAGACCTTGGGGTGCTGCTGGGCTCGAAGAGGGACGATGGAGTGTCGGGCGGAAGTGACAGCACGCTCTGGATCATCGCCGTGGCGGTGGTGGTGCCCGTGGCGGTGGTGTTCGTCGTCGCTGTGATCGTCGTCGGAACGTTGGTGGGCTACCTGAAGCACCTGAGGAACAAGCGACAGCTGGCCAAGTTGAGGTCTTCCACCGTCAACTTCGAATCCGGCGATCATCGAGACGAAGAGGTCTAGTCGACTCTCGGCTTCGACGACACATAGATGTTAGCATCAAAAAGAATGTAGAATACTTCTTCATTCCACCCTTCCCAATATCGTGTGTAGTGTGCGTGGATCACACGCATCATAGGGAAAGGTGTCGAACTCAGCTTCATCGACGCAGCGTTCTGAGGACACGGGAACACGCCATGACAAGCTTCACAGAGTGCCATCGTACTCGAAGTTGACTGCGGCCGTAACGGCAACGCTGCGCCGGCCGTGGTACCAGTATGCCCAGGCCATGCCGAGAGCAACCACCAACAGCACCGCCAAAATAGCCACCGGTACCGCCACCGACACGCCGATGATCATGCCAAGGTTGTCGGAGCCATCGTCGGCTCGTCCGCCGAGCAGCAGTCCGATCTCTAGCGATCGCGAGACAAAGGAGTAAACGTCGTCAGCAGCCACCGCAGGCGGGGAGGCCACAGGTGTCCGTACGGGGGTCGTAGAGCAGGGTCGAATTGAACGATGAGAACGAGATGACCAGCTCCGACGAAGAGGCATCGAGCCAGAACACGACCTCGTTGCCGGACGAGTTGGCCACGCAGCCGCCCAGCATTTGGCCATCGATCTCCACCGCGCTCACCATACCTAGTTGGGTGGTCACCAAGTACCGATCGGCCGTCTGCTGGCCCAGAAGTTCGAACTCGCGGGTGCAGGACGTGCGGTGGGACCTGGACTCCCGCGCAGACGTGAAGCCCGGCGCAATGGCCATGCGCACCTCCAGCCGCCCGTCTGGATCGGCCACCCCGGGCCACCACGGAGAGCCGGTGAAGCCAAGGCTGAACTTGACTTCCTCCGCCGAGACGTTGAAGTTGAGACCGCTCCCTAGGTCGATCGTCGAGTTACGGAAGAAGTTGAAGTACTTGAGGCTGAGCGTGGTGTTGGGCGCGGCCTCGGGCGCGGAGTCAAAGCTGCAGGAATAGACGAAGGACTGCAGCGCGCCCAGTTCAGTGGGCATCTGCTCTCGCCAAGACCCTATAACCTCTCCGAGATCAGTGGGTCTGGCCTGTGCGCTGCCTAAGCGTGCAAGAGCGAAAGAGCACGAACCGCCCCGAGGAGTCATTGAGTGTCGCTTGCCCGTGCCGGAGACGAGTGTGACGGTGTTCACCTTCAGGCTTACCGCCGCTTCGCTGTGCGCTACTCCTTGCGAGTCTGCAGCAAGACGACGTTGAACGATCCAGTGTAGCTTCTTCTTCCATTCAAAGAGGTCTTTACCTTTGGGGATGATCGCGATGGCAGAGGAAGATTGGTTCAGGTCCACCACCATGCCTGGTGTGTAAGCAGACTCGGAGGCTGAACTTGGCCGGTTCGTGGTGGGTGTGGTGGATGGGTAGTGGGTGGGTGAGTCCGGTGAGGGGGGAAGGTCCTTAAGAAGCCACTACCTGCTGAACTGATGACGAAGTCCTGCTCCCCTGTGCTCAGGCTCGTGGGGGACGAGAGGTCAGCATGTTCCATGACCATGCGAAAAATGGCGATGCCCGCTGGGCCCTTCATGTTCGACAAGCCGAGGGCCGCCTGGTCTTGGCCAGGATCCCTCGTGTACAGCGCGGCCGTGGTGCAGGCGTAGTTGTTGGAGTCGTAGGAGAACGAAGTGACGTCGAGAGAGAACCAGGTCCCGTTCAGGGCCGTCGCGAGGTACAGGGGGACAATAAGGTCGCGGCACTGCTCCGGCTGAAACTGCACTCCCGCCCAACTGCCGCCGACCTGTACATCGACCTCGTGCAAGCACAGCACTGGCCGCAGCTGCTCTCTTGTGGTGATGGTGAGTGAGTGGTGTTCCCTCGTCGTCTCCCCACCCACTTGGGCAGTGGTAACGAACAGCCAAAGCAAAGGGACGAGGAGGAGCTTCATCTTGCTCCGGTGACAATGTATCAATGCAATGTTGGGCCGAAGACGAAACCCGAAGCGCGCGGGGTAGGGCAACAACGATTCCGGATTGGTTTATTGCCTAGCACCACGTCGCACCAATAGTTTGAAGCGGATAAAAATTAGATGATATGTTATGTAATGTTATTGTTAACAGAATGGAGGGACAGCGCCAGGACGTGAGTGGCCGCTTGGCCTGCCTCCTCTTCGGGCAGGTGTGCAAGGACGCGGAGCTCGAGGAGAGCGTGCTCGTGTCGCCCTTTTCCGTGGGGACCGCCCTTAGCCTGGCGCTGCTTGGCGCTCGCGGCAAAACGGCCGCCCAGCTGCGCGCCCTTCTTTCTTCTGCTTCATCTTCCCCCCTCGAGGATGATCATGTCGCCACCCTCCATGTCGCCCGCGAGTGGAGCGACCTCTCCAACGCCGTACATCTCTCTGTTCCTTGACAC